>NJDD01037682.1:77637-119624 GCA_002245505.1 Calephelis nemesis
GGGGGCGTACGTTATTACGTTCCCCCCTTTAACAAGATAACAAAAAAATAACGAAATGGGAAAAAAGGAATATGCATGTGAATCAAATCTCATTAAAAGATAAATATATAGTACTTTAAAAGATTTCAATTACTTTAAATAAAAATTTGTTTAAAAATTGTAATTATAAAAATGCCAGTACAGACACATGAAAACCATTCAAAAAGAGAAAATTTCATACAAATAACAGGAAAAATAAATTACGGGTGTTTTGAAGTTGGGAAGTGGGAGTATGTGGAATCTGTTACATGCTTAAAACGATTCCACATAAAATCCAGAGTGCCAATTATAGTGCAATCGTGATAAACTTCATGAAAACCCGACTTGTTTGTAAGAGAGAAAAATAAAAAAAAACCCGTAACACATACAAAACCTAAAAATAAATAATTTAATTAATAAGAAAAAAACATGGAAATATTATTTTTTGGCTCGGGGAGGCTCGGCTAAATAAAGTTTGGGAAAGCCTGATTTAGAATAAAATGTTTCTCATTAAATAAATGATAAATTTTAACTTTAGGATGTTTTATTATTTATTTCTCGATGATACCTTTTTGTTATTTTTTATGTATGGTAAGCCGTGAACGCCTCCTCATATTTAACAGGCTCTTAAAAAGGAGCTCCTCAGTTCGACTGTATGTGTTTTTTATGTTATCCGGTTACTCGGCTAATAGCCCACCGATTTTGATGGTACATTTTTAGAGAGATAAGTCATGATTTCATGTAGGTCCCATTTTAATTTTCTCGTGATCTAACTAGTGTTTTTTTAATGATAATAACACAGTTATGTTTATATTGACGATCTAATTAATAATTAACGAAAATAAGTTATGAGCTAGCTAGCTGTTCCGGCGAACTTCGTTGCAATCTTGGAACTTGCAGGGGAAAATTTTTTCCCCGTGTTGGTCCGGGCTCCTTTGCAGAACAGACCATCTGCCTTCCTGCCAAGCAGCTTGTAAAAGGCGAGCATAGGCTTACCGTCACCAACACCGTGACATTTGACTAAATGGTAGAGTTTCGCAGCAACTCACCCGGATTGGTACCACCGCCTTACCTATCCTTGCCGCCATAACGTTATGACGTGCCTCAGGTTGGCAATGCACCATTAACACCGTTGGTGTCTCTGGGCGGCGTGAATTTCTTACCATCAGGAAATCCATCTATCAACCATCAGAAAAAAAATTGCAAAGTGGTATGTAAAGAAGTAGCTGAAGTCAATTTTTGCAATTTTACTACGCTTAGTTATTATCTACTAGCTTTTAGCCGCTACTTTGCTCGTAGTCTAGTAACTAAAAAGTATTCTATGTTGCTTTTAATACCTCCAAAAATGTAAGTTCAAAATTTCATTATGACTGGTTAGTAGTTTTCAAGTGAGTGTGTGACAAACAATCTTAATTTAAATTGTATGATGCCACAGACAGACACGCACGTATAACACAGAGACACGTCAAAGTTATAAAACACCTCTTTTTCCGCCAATGGCTAAAATGGCTAGGACATACGTACATATTGTAGACGGATATATCTAATCCATAACCTTCTTTTAATAAAAAAACAGACCGGTGTTTCATTAAACACTATTTAAAAATTGATATCCAACACCAATATTATGCAACACTTGGATGACGTGTCAGAACAGTATTGATTACAATTCCAATTTAGACAGTGTTAAATTAGAATGTGTGTTTAACGAGTGTTTAAGTGGTTTTTTTTCAGAAAGACGGTAAAAGATTCCTTCCATTCGTCTACGGAACCCTAAAAACGAGAAAACTTTTTAAACGCCATGAATAATTTCGAGAACTGTGAATTTGTAAGTTCACTTAAACTTTTTAAAAATGTACATTAATCGAAACTTTCATCTTGAAAAGTTTAAGGCAAAAGCTTTTTGGTTTCACTATTAAAAGTTTTGCTATTAAAACCTTGTAAAAAATGTCATAAACGTAGTTATTCTTGTCAAATAAAGTCCAGTGCAGTTATAAAACCGCGAAGTTGGTAACACATCACTCATTCAAAAAAGTATCTTCACGGCCATCTCTCCGAGGAGGTAGGCAGAGGCACAACCAGGGATATCCACGACTGGCCAAATACACTAAGTCCAACAATGTGACAGGTGCCAAGCCTATCGCCAACCGGGCACATATCCAATCCCGAGCAACCTTTTTTTTTAAATTTCAATAAGAAAATTGGAAAAACCGCATTTTCTTTTTTTGCCCGTCAAAGTACCGTCATGAAGTCAAGTCCAACACTTATTATGAAAAATATCATCAACGTAGTTATTTTTAAATAAAAGTCTGGTAAGTTATAAAAACCGCGATGTTTGTAACACATTACTCATTAAAAAAAATTGTAAACGCAAATGGAGGTTTAACTTTTGTATTCTGTGCGTGCGTATAAATGATACATGGTGGGTGTAGGGTTGCCAGACCTTAAATATCATGGAAAATAACAAAATGTTGGAGTTTTGGAATTATTGTCGGTGTAAATACTTTATCCGTCTTATTAATAAACGTGGACTAACGTACGTGTAACATTAAGTTAATATTATAGTCTGTTTCACAGAGTAATAAAGACTAGGCTAAACCTTAGCGTAATTTATGCCGTGTTCATTACATTACAGTATAGGTTTTAGCTACCTATTAGTTAAATGTTAAAATGGCAATGGTAAGTTATGTAACTTCCTATATATAGGTAATATTCTCGTGTCACAATGTTAGATACCGTACTACTGCGAAATGGTTTCACCGATTTTCGCCAAATTTTACATGCATATTCAGTAGGTCTAAAATTGGCTACTGTCATTTTCCATACCCCAAAATGATAAGGGTGACTCACTCCAATTTTTTTACATCAATCAAACTAAACAAAATACCAGAACTATTTCTGCCGGGTCATACATAAAACATGTAACACAAAAACTAATATTCTTACTAATATTAATTAAAAACGCGAATGTAATTGTGTTTCTAACATTTTCATGCAAAAACTACTTGACCATTCATCGAATAATACACATATTCTTGGAGATATTAAAAATAATAAAAGATATTTTATATGACAAACAAATAAATGTAAGTACACTTATATTATATATTCGTTACATCTAATACGGGTGAAAAACCAGATCTAATAGACAGAATTTTTTAAATTATTTTAAATTTCTTCTTCGTCTAGACGTTTAGGTTTTTTTTGGTACTCTGGACATCATACAAAATGTCTTGACGATCCTGACGAATTCCAAACATCTAACAACCCTAGGATGGCATCTGTCTGAAGAGATTTATTTCATAGAAAAATGTAGCATTTGGTCTTAAAAAACTAGTATTTGCTCACTATTTCACTTAAGAAAAACATTATTTTTATGTAGTAGGAATGTGATGACCTCAACATTCGCTGTGAAGTAATCTAGAAATTTTGATAACTAGATTGGTCTATTTATGCTTAATCGACTAAAATTACAAATACAGTAAAAAAGTGCTGACGTTAAGTCGATTACAAATAGAAAGAATAACCATTATCACCTTCATTTCCAGGAACACGACAGTGGCGATCTTTAAAGGTAGAGATGGGTAAGCTAATGGCAGTCCGGGTGACATGCAAAACTGTCATCTGCTATCAATCACGGTGGTTTTGACAAATGAACTGATGCTCGTCTCTTATTGGTAGAACAAACTGGGACCTTTGTTAAAGTAAAAACTACAAATTAACCACGTTGAGATGCGATAACCCCATCACCAACTAGCAGTAATCTAGTACTTTAGGTTACAGGATTATTCTACTAAGGTAGTGGTAGTGGGGGTAGAGTACAATGCAGATGCTCTTTAAGATTGTGAGCATTATCTTATTCCTTCATATCGTCAGTGTTCGTCATAACTGTATTCGGTACTAAAGAGTATGATAGCAGGTAGGTAGGGCATAAATGGCCCAAGATCCAGACCAGTCACATTTAGTGTCTATCAGCAACGGCTGTCTTTTAAATCAGAAATGCTGCTTGTTTGTTAGATAAAAAAAATGTGTGTGTCAGCTACGACGCACAATTGGAGTTTACTCCTTACGAAATGTATCTCGCAGCACACATGTCTCCTACAGCAGATTTAGTTATGTTAATTGTTCTTAAATTAGTATCATCGCAGACATTAGAAGTGTGAACCAAATAGTCAGTATTTTGATAGATAGGGACTCCTCCTGCACGGAGACTACGAAGTATCTGATTCTTTTACACGTTCAATCCTACAGATATATATATATGTTTGTCTCTTTCTACGTAACGCCTCAACTTTTCGTGTTACACTTGATTTTACTCCTCATAAAATTTCCGTACCGGGCCTTATAACTCAAATCGTTTCTTAAGGAGTAAACTCCAAAAACAAACACACATGCATATTTTTATAACCAGCAAAAAGAGAGGGAAACATTTTCTTGATTGTCTTTCGTATATGACATGTTAAGTATATTATGCTGGTACTGACCGCCTCGTTGGACGTTTGCTAGCGTACACGCCTAACTCTACCGTCGAACCGCGAGGCTCGGGTTCGAGTCCTGGTTGGGGCAGGCATTTGTGTACCGAACATTTACATTTTTTAATAGTTAGCATTTCCTTGTCTAGATTTTTGTTGAATTTATCCTGGTATCTATTAAAGTATTTCTATGTATCAGTCGTTGACTAGCATATATAACACAAGTATATACCTAATTTGCTTACTTTGGGGTAATATTCAATTTGTAGAACTTGTCCAGGGATATTTATTTATTATTAAAATAAGATTTTAAAAGCAGGAAAAACTTTAAATTCCTCCTTATTTTAATATAACTTCGTGTAAGTTACAAGAATAATAGCGTTGTTAATAATTATAAATCAAATAATCAGTTGCGCGGTGCCACAGCATTATCTGTTCCTGCCGCCAAAACGTCAGTGCTTACTGTTAATGTGTTTCAGTTTGAAGGATAATCTAGTCCGTAAACTTTCTTTTGCTCGAGGCCTAACATCTCGGCTCAGGTTTTCAACGCCACCTTTGATATTTCTAGGCGGCGTGAATTTCTTACTATCTGGAAATCCGTCTGCTTGTTTGCTTTCCAATATCATAACAGAAAAAAAAGTCTATGTTGTCTAAAGGTCTCGGTTATATCTTACCACCAGGAGAGCCGTATACTTGATCACTGACTTCCCTATTAAAAAAATAAAAATAGGACCAACTCCCTGGATACCAGCATCACGCCCTTTACGTTTATGACATTTATAGATCTCGATTACCTCTTACCATCAGATACGATATTCTGGTCTCAACCAATAAAAAACAAAAACATAGTTACAAACCTCCTATTTCAAGTCGGTTAATAATGTTGCTTCTATATCATGTTGAGGCCTTAGGGCGTGACCATAACATTTCATATCTTGTCCAAAGTTATCTTTTATCACCTCTATCACCGAAACACAGCTAAAAACAATTTCCTAATAAACTTATTTCAACATCCAACACACACAAGCACCTGTAACGTGTTAGTGCATGTGCATGTGTGCACTCAGCTGTTTGTTTATGTGTGCTGTAGCCTCGGATGCGGGGTCGATGACTGCGCCAAAGATTAACTGCGCAGACGGTTTCTCCTTTTTAGGTCAAACGTTTTTAGGTAAAATCAAAGTTACAGCCATGATAAACTTAACGTTTACAAATTGTTACAAGCGTTTGGCGAACACTATAGTCAGAAACAACTGGTAAGAACCAAGCACATACTTGTATTTTTTTAACGCTTAGTTACCCAAACTTAGGACCATTACCGTTTTAGGACGTCTTGTTTGATATTGATCATTTGTACTAGGGGTAAATGTGTATTTAATAAAATAGAAACACATAATTTAAGAGCAGAAAAACTGCAAAGAACGGACTTCAGTTATTTCATTATCGCTTGTGATTTAATAATTAATTTTCCACATCACACATAAAAACATACATTGATAATTGTAGTCGAAAATATATGCATTACCTATCATGTATTACTCAAAAAAAACTGGTTGAGTCATGATAGACTCCTATTCGTGCCCTATCTTTGTAAAAAATAAATTAAAAGCCATTTTTATGGCCGAGTAATTGCGTAATAAACATGAAAACAATAATTAAAAAACACAACTGAATTGAGAAACGCTGCTTTTTTGCAGTCAATTAAATTACAAAATAAAACCACCTGCGAGTATCTAACGTTTCATTAACATATTTGGTGTCTTTGCGCGACCATAAAAAAACATATACACGTACCTTCCAATAACTCAAAAACAACATGATTGTATAAATGTCTTTTTATATGTCTCAGTAGCTGAATGGCGTAAAATAGAACAATTTTAATAAAAATAAGGGTTCCGCTTCCAGTACATGAAATTGAAACTAAAATAAAGTCAGTGGGTATATATAGTTTCAATAAAACTTTTCTTTTCTTAAACTGAGTTAAGTTTAGTAGCAGTAAAATGTGTCTTCTCCAGCTTTATTCTTACCCTTCCTAACTTCTGAAAAAAGAGTGAAACATTTAACATTAATGTATTAAATCCGACAAACGACAAAACAACATACTTGTTTTGCTTGTAGTTTAACTTACCACACTTTAAACGTTACGATTTTAAAATACAAGTATGTCGCTATCTCCTGGAGACTTAGGAGCACAGGTACCAACGTATGCAGTAATGTAATATCTATGCAGCACATCTTTGTACCATAGCAACAGAGTAGTTCGGTAGTCGAGTGGCATTACTTGCGTAATGGTTTGGTTCCAACCAAGGCTTGGCCGTATTCTAACAAACAGCATTTGTTGCTTACGGCGTTTTGGAGCTGAGCGTTCAGCATTAGTATAAAGGTGCTCCTTCACTGGTAACTTTTAACGGACTTTAAAAGTGGTTTTTTGTTATAGAACATTGCAATTTTGTTGTTATCTCCTCTATGGTATATTTGTCTGGTGTCAGATTTGGCTTTATGAGGTCCCGAGTTTCATATTCGGGCGGAAAAACAAAAAAATGTTTTTTTCAATTTTCTTATTAAAAAGAAGGTTTACTGGGATTAGCTTGTATAGGTATGTATCGGGGCTGGTTGGTTTGTACCTCTGATTACTTCTTCCCGTCTACTAACTACCTTATCCTCCAGCACGGAACATGGTAAAGTAGAGAACTGTCATTTTGGTAACATGAATAGGTAAGTTGGTCTTACCAAATTAAATAAGCTATTACTAGGTGGTTGTATTACTAGGTGGTAGAGTTTCGCAGCGACTCGCCCGGATTGGTACCACCGCCTTACCTATTCCTGCCACCATAACGTCATGACGTATTCCGGTTCTTAGGGTAAGATAGCCGGTAACTTACTTTTGCTCGAGACCTAACATCCTTAGGTTGGCAACCCACCATTACCATCCTTGGTGTCTATTATCATCCTAGGTAGGATATTAGTATAGAAAACTATTAACATAATTGAAAGTGAAAAAAGCGCATTCATATATTTTTTTAAAGCAAGTAGCCTTCTATGGCAGAAGGCTACTGGTAGTATCATCAGTTCTCACCATTGTGGTATTACGCGCTGTGGAGTGGAATAATTGGTAGAATGAATATGCAAATTTAAACTTGATTAGTGGCAGATGCTAACGCTTATGTCTAAAATTAAAAAAAAAAACATGGTACAGTGTAGGAGCAACTCTATGTTTCATAGCAGAGACCGTTTTATTGATAGATTAATTTTCAAGATAAATTACTTTGGCGAGGAATAAGTTAATGCACTCGGCAAGACAAGTGGAAGGCTAATTTTAGACAATAGGTTAAGCGATAACAACTCTAGTCACGTTTTGGATGGTTTGTTAAACTTTTGTTTAGTTATGCACAGTGCTTTCGAGAAATAACTTTCGAAGTGTAAAGCTGCTTTGAGTATACATTTGATTATTTAAAGCTTGATCAACTAAAATGTACGGATACAAGCAAATAATTATCGACAAAAAAAGACATGAAAAAAAGTATCTTCACGCCCATACACCCGTAGAGGTAGGCAACCAAGGCACTCACGACTAGCCGAAGACATTAAGTCCCACGATGTGATAGTTGGCAAGCCTATCGCCTACCGGCACATATCCAACCCCGAGCAACGTTTTTTTATAAGAAAATTTAAAAAACCCAATTTTATTTTTTGGATTTGAACCCGGGACCTCATGCAGTCAAGTCCAACACCTGAACCGCTAGACCACAGAGGCGATTAGAAAAGATATGAACTTTAATAAACATGTAAATAAATGTCAAAGACCTAGTTTTAAAGTTACAGAGCAATCAATTAAAACACTTTAAAAACATCACAAATTTCTGATACATATTTAAACTTTTTGTAAGTTTTTCCTGTTTCAAATCGTTATCTTATTTTAATCAATCGGGTAAAATACTTTCTAGCTGTCAGACGAGACTTAAAATAATACACCATTTAAAATCAAAGTGAAAAACAAGCACGCAGCACGTTCAAGAAAGAAAGAAAGTTAATTATTTATTTGCGGAATATGTGTGTAAATGAGATGTTACAAAAATATTTAAGTATATCAACATATTCTACCACATTCTGGTGTGCAAATATTATAATATTGATACTAAAAATATTATTTAACCACATACACTTTAACTATTAAGCCAATTATTTACATTTATAACTAGTTCGATTATTTGAAAAATGAAATTTATTTATTTGCCGCAATGTGTGTCCAAAGCTGTAACAAAAGATATTTGTTATTACCAACATATTCTACCACATTATGGTTTGCAAATATCTTTAAAGTTATACTAATTTATTATTAGGATTTTTAACATATTATGTTTTAAATATTTGAACAAAATTTTAAAATATAATTAGGTTAAACCCTAACTACTATAAGCTACCAAACACACACACACGCACAGCGTATTTTATATATATTTTTTGTTTTGTTTATAATTTAATAAACAATGTGTTACAGTTCTTTGCCTGCCAGTCTTAACGAAATTAGTCCTGGACATAATTAAGACTTTTAATTAAGATTTGAGATTGTTTTTATGGTTGGTTAAAACTTGACGGTTAATTTTACTCTTAACAGTATTGCTTGTTTTGTTACTATGTACGATTGTAGTTTATTTTATATGTATCTTCACGCCCAAATTCCCGAAGCGATAGGCAGAGGCACAACTAATGCACCCACGACTAGCCGAAGACACTAAGTCCCACGATGTCACAAAAGTAAGCCTATCGCCAACCGGGCACGTACCTATCCAATCCCGAGCAACATTTTTTTTTTATAAGGAAATGCGAAAAACTAAATTTTCGTTTTATTGCCTGACCCGGGCTTTGAACCCGGGACCTCATGCAGTCAAGTCCAACACCTGGACCGCTAGACCACAGAGGAAATTATCTTTATCTGTGAATTTTTAATTTATTTTATATGCTACTAGCTATTCCCGTGAACTTCGTTCCGCCCATTCAGTTTGTATAGGAAAAATTAAAATGTTCTTTTTCCTAGTTTCCTCGCTGTGAATGAGTTAAGATGTAATTTTGAGCCAAATCCGTTCAGCCGTTCCCCCGTTGCCGAGTGTTGGTCCGGGCTCCTTTGCAGAATAGACCATCTGCCTTCCTTGCCAGGCAGCTCGTAAAAGGCGAGCATAGGCTTATCATCACTAACACCGTGACATCTGACTATGGTAGAGTTTCGCAGCGGCTCGCCCGGATTGGTATCACCGCCTTACCTATTCCTGCCGCCATAACGTCATGACGTGTTCCGGTTCGGAGGGTAAGGTAGCCGGTAAACTTACTTTTACTGGAGGCCTAACATCTTGACCTCAGGTCGGCAACGCACCATTACCAGCTTTGGTGTCTCTAGGCGGCGTGAATTTCTTACCATCAGGAAATCCGTCTGCTTGTTTGCCTTCCTATAAATCAAAAAAGCCGTTTTTGAGTTATAAGTTGTCTTACTAACACCACTTTCTTTTGTAGACATAGATTTTTAAACTCGGATGCAAACAAGAGGTGTGCGTGTGCATGTATGTGTGTGAGTGTGTAGCATCGTGGATTTTGATGCGGTTATTTTTATTTTAAAGAGATAGTTCTTAGCTATAGTTTATAATTGTTAAACTTACTTAAACTTTGTAAAACTAAACACGAACATTTGTACGCAAAGGTAGTCTTATTAACAAGCTTATAATGCCCCACATTTCCTTTACCTTTTTTCCGTGTTGTTACGGGTCTTCTTTGGATGGAAGGTTTCTCATTTAAGTCTTTATTAACAAAATTTGTATGGTGCTGTGCTGCAACTCGTCTGGGTAGAAATCCACCGCCTTGCCTATTCCTGCCACCATAATGACAGTGTCATGTCCCGGTACGGAATCCGATGTACTTGCACAGTGGTTGGCCTATTATCTCGGCAAAAAGAAAGCGACCTACAACGTCTATGGTGTCTATTGGTCACGAATATCTCTTACCATTAGGAAAGCCCTGTGCTCATTCACTATCTTATTATATTAGCCGATCCGGCGAACTTCGTATCGCTTGACATTAACATCTACTAAGAGTTTGTACTCGTACATATTTAAGCATAGTTGTTTCCATTTCCCTGTAATTTTTCCGATTTTTTTTATAAGAACCTTCTTTCAACAATAACTGATATACCAACAAAAGAGTTATCAAAAACAGGTTTATCCGTTCAGGCGTAATGCGATGATCACGCGAAATGTTTTTTTTTAAGTGCATATAGATATAAACCAGGGGTGGGCAAATTACGGCCCGCGGGCCGGCTCCGGGTTCAGAGTTTTTAGTCCGGCCCGCCGAGGATTTTTTTAGAAAAAGTATGAACCTCCTTAAAAAAATTAATGGTCTAAATGTTAAAAGACTATTGAAATTTGAACAAATAAGGTACTGAATCGATACTTCAAACATATATATTGCGTATTTCATATGTTAAGACTTCATAAATAGATTTTATTTTAATAAGGGATTGTAAAATAAGATTAAAAATGCCTTATGTTATCTTACTGCTATTTTTGGGTGTTTTAATAAACCGGCCCACCTCAAGATTAATTATAATTAACTGGCCGGCACTAGATTTTTTTTTAACTTACCGGCCCGCGGTCAAAAGAATTTGCCCACCCCTGATATTATAAACAGATCCTCATTTTGTGTTCATCCACCAGTTTTGCTAATTCTTTTTGTTGTAATGGTCATTGTCAGGAGAAGAATCACATAAAGAGAAAAACAAAGAAAACTGCAAGGAAAGTGGGAAAAACATACTTCAGTTTTGTTCAAACAAACTGCTAGTGGCTAAAATAAATAAAGCAGTTTTAATTTAAAATCTTTTTAATTTAAAATTTATCGCCTCTGTGGTCTAGCGGTTCAGTTGTTGGAATTGAGACTGCATGAGGTCCTGGGTTGGTATTCGAACCGGAAAAAAGTTGCTCGGGATAGAATATGTGCCTGGTTGGCGATAGGCTTGCCACCTATCACATTGTTGGACTTAGTATCTTCGGCTAGTCGTGGGTACCCTGGTTGTGCCTCTGCCTACCTCTTCGGGGATATGGGCGTGAAGATAATTTTTTTAAATATAATATACGTGTAAGTATGGCGGCTTCTGATATTCATGGAAGTAAGTGAACAGAATAAGTTTCCGCGTGGAACAAATGTATTTATGTCCAAATTAGAGCAAGGCCGAACCAGTTGACGCGATGCCAGCTTCTTTATATCGTAAGTAAATGAAATAGTACGAATATATTGAATATTCCAGAGCGGTAACTGGGACCAGGCTCGGACGAATCTGAAACAAAAGAATTTTAGATGTAAATTAATTAACAAAAGTCCATTAAAATGTTCCAGAGAAATCATTATGATTGGTAAACGAAATAGTGAGAATACGTTGAACATTCCAGAGCGATAATTGGGATCTGGTCCCATTGATTCTTCCTATAGGTTGAACTGGGCCCTTGTTTTCCCCGTGTTGGTCCGGGCTCCTTTGCAGAATAGACCATCGTCCTTTCTAGCAGGCAGCTTGTAAAAGGCGAGCATAGACTTACCGTCACTACTACTAGATGGTAGGGTTTCGCAGCGACTCACCCGGATTGGTATCACCGCCTTACCTATTCCTGCCGTCATAACGTCATGACGTGTTCCGGTTCGGAGGGTAAGGTAGCCGGTAAATTTACTTTTGCTCGAGGCCTAACATCCCGGCCTCTGGATGGCAACGCACTATTACCACCTTTGGTGTCTCTAGGCGGCAGCAATTTCTTACCATCAGGAAATCCGTCTGCTTGTTTGCCTTCCAATGTCATAAATAAAAAACTAACACTGAAAAATTTCACTAGGTGGGGTTTCGCAGCGACTCGCCCGGATTAGTACCTACCACCGTATTCCCCGCCATAACGTCAGTGCTTGCCTTTGACGTGTTCCAATTTGGAGGATAAGGTATCCGGTAAATTTAAGCTCGAGGCTTAACATCCCGGCTTCAGGTTGCCTCACAGCCTATATAATCCCCAATTAACTCGGTCATCACATCAAACCTGAACGGGTGGACCAATTTTCCTGATTCTGTTTTGGAGTTTACTCCTTAAGAAACGATTTGAGTTATAAGGCCCGGTACGGAAATTTTATGAGGAGTAAAATCAAGTGTAACACGAAAAGTTGAGGCGTTACGTAGAAAGAGACAAACATATATGTCAGTAGGATTGAAGAATGAGATGGAATACATTACACAGCGTATCTCATTCTCGGGATCTCCTCCTGCGCGATACTTCGTAGTCTCCGTGCAGGAGGAGTCGCTATCTATCAAAATACTGACTATTTGGATCACACTTCTAATGTCTGCGATGATACTTATTTAAGAAGAATTAACGTAACTAAATTTGCTGTAGGAGACATGTGTGCTGCAAGATACATTTCGTAAGGAGTAAACTCCAATCGTGCGTCGTATCTGGCACACACACACTTTTTTTTCTGTTGGTTATTGTCACGAGAAGGATCATTTGAAGAGAAAAACTGGGAATATTGTTGTGAAAGTGGGAGAAACCGCACTCTGATTTGTCAATACAAACTGTTAATAGCTGTTAATGTCAAGCAATAAGTACGCCGGGTCGGTTAGTGTATATACAGAAATCATTACAACAAAATCCATACAAGGTAATAAATAAAACACAGAAATTATAGATCCTTATAGCTTAAAGCTGTGCCAAAGCTACAAAAGGAACTTTTACTGCAATAGTGGGACTGCAATAGGTCAAAGGTTGGCGGGCTTGAATGGATACCGGTTTCGAAGCACGATCACACCTCTTATTAGTATTAAAAATGATCTTATAACAGACTAGCCAACCCGGCAAATGTCGTGCCGCTTGATATTAAAAGCTTCTTGTATGTATTTTTAAAGCATTGTTTTACGTTACCATATCCCCGAAAGGGTAGGCAGAGGCACAGCCAGGGCAACCACGACTAACCGAAGACACTACGAGTAAGTTCCACAATGTGATAGGTGATATTAGCCTATCGCCAACCGGTCTATAAAATTGAAAATATACATTTTCTTTTTGTTTCATTGAAAACGATAGCATTCACATAAAATAAATATACTTTGTTGGTGCTCAGCAGAATGACGGCACCGTTGCAATTTTCACAACACAGTTATACAGACAAGTGGTCTCCCGTTGGTCGAAATTGGACCATAATAAATTTTAATATCTTGTTGACAAGAACGCCATCCTCATTTCTCAAGACCAACTACTTTGTTTCCAAACCGTACGCCATCTGTGATTTTTTATCGTTATCATATCAATATATTTGTTTGTGTGTTTCAAATGCATGGTAGTGTGGGTAATGTTTTATTTGTTGACTTAATGTACTTTATAAGCATTATTAATGAAAAATATTAGCATTCTGCATTTCTCCTACACATAAACTATAAGTGTGCCAAATGTATGCTCCTCCGTCAGCGCAATTTTGGTAAAAATGGGTCCAAAGTTTTGGTTTCACGTATTAATACTTAGATAATAATTTCAACTGGCCGTCGAAGTATTTTAGTTAAAGTTTATTAATAAGACAGCTATAGTCCGCTGCTGGGAATAGCCCATATCAATAGAATTGTTACAAAATTATATTTTTTGTTAAAAGTATTAAAATTAGCTCCTAAGAAAGATGCAATCTCCCTTTGTACAAACTGCGTCACTTGCGTAATGCTTGCGCTGAACCTTATTTGACATCGAAGTATCGAAATCAGAATAAATATCGCTATATTGGCTATAGGTATGGCTCCTATCACGTTGTGGGACTAACTATTACCTTCGGATAATCGTGGGTACGTTGGTTGTACCTCTGCCTACCTCTTCTGGGATACGGGCTTAAAGATACTTCCAGACTTATTTTTACAAATGTTGTCTGGATTTGTTAGTCTTTTGTTGTTAAATCTTACCAAATTTTGACGACATTTTGGATATGCGCCCGTTTGGCAATAGGCTTGCCACCTATCACATTGTGAGACTTTAAGTGTTTTCGACTAGTCGTGGGTGTATTTTTTGTACCTCTGCCTACTTCTTGGGAGATATGGGCGTGACGATATCTACTTTCTATCTTATTTATGGAATTAGAAGTAGTTTTTGTAAGATTTTACTTGTATGTCCTTATTATCACGTGGTTAGGAAATATTTTCCTGATCAAAAGAATCTGAAACACGATTTAACAAAACGTTCCTGTTGAAGACCTTCTTCCAATGTTAGATGCTGAGGACTCAAAACGTTGTAAGTAACATTTTAATTCTTTTCGGATTCGATGGTTATTCCATAATATTAACAAATAGTTTGGAACCTTCTAGGAAAGAGCGTACTTATTTTTTTATGACATTGGAAGGCAAACAAGCAGACGGATTTCCTGATGGTAAGAAATTCCCGCTGCCTAGAAACACCAAAGGTGGTAATGGTCCGTTGCCAACCAGAGGCCGGGATGTTAGGCCTCGAGCAAAAGTAGCCGGTAAACTTACCTTACCCTCCGAACCGGAACACGTCATGACGTTATGGCGACAGGAATAGGTAAGGCGATGGTACCAATCTGGGTGAGTCGCTGCGAAACTCTACCACCTAGTCAGATGTCACGGTGTTAGTGACGGCAAGCCTATGCTTGCCTTTTACGAGCTGCCTGGCACAGGAAGGTAGATGGTCTATTCTACTAAGGAGCCTGGACCAACACGGGGGTTTTCTAAAGGTCAGCAATACATCCCCATTACATATGGAATCGCTCCGATCCGATAATGCTCGTAAACGCGGGCCTATCTCCCAATACTAACATAACAAGCAACAGCATACGAAACACCAGACGTCTTCTCCAGACTCGGCGACGAAGAACTCTCTTCCTCCCAGCGCCTAACGCCGAGTGACGAGCCGCAACCACTTCGATCGATCCACCCAGTAACCAGAACGCTGCACCAAGTCGAGTCACCTGAGAGACAGTCCTTGTAGGTGGCGTTGTAAGGTAATCCATCTAAATAATGTTGTCTCGGGCTGAGCACTCTGCATGGCCCACAAAGCTCTTTGAAGTTTATTTTTTCTTTTATGATATTGGAAGGCAAACAAGCAGACAGATTTCCTAATGGTCAGAAATTCACACCGCCTAGAGACACCAAAGGTGGTAATGGTGAGTTGCCAACCTGAGGCCGGGATGTTAGGCCTCAAGCAAAAAATTTGCAACAAATTAGCCTTTCAAAAAAGGGCAACGCATCAGTGATCCTTTTGATGCAAAGGATTTCCGAGGGTAGTGATTACCTATAATCAGGTTACCCACTTGCCCGTTTGTTTCTTGTGAAAAAAATAAATTGGTAAGAAAAGCAAAACAATGCTTTTTTTTAATGACTAATTTTGTTGCTAATTTCGTGATTTTTTGCAACTTCATCGAGCTTTAAATCTATGCGTGTGGTAACCATGCTTCGCTGTGACAGCCTATAAATAAAAAAAAATCTAAATAAGTGTGGTTTGTCGAAAATATTCGTCGCCCCTGTTGGTCCATGTTCTCTGAAATTAAATGAAATTTATTTTGTTGTGGATTATGTGTGTGTTAATTTTTTTTTACAAAGATATTTAAGCATACCAATATATTTCATCACACTGTGGTGTTTTGCAATTTTATTAAATTTGTTGGGATTACATTTAAATCACAGCAATTATTTACATTTTTAATAAATATCTTATAGTCCACTCTGTCGGCCAATTTAGCGTGAAGCGAGCGTTATTACGTGAGGAATACTAATTTCTGAAACTGGCCACTAACTATAAACAATATACAAAACATTAACATAATTTGAAAATAGAACTCTATTGGAACATATTTCTTTTTAATTATCGAGACGGTCTTTTATTTTTCCATTTTGGCTGGGTTCATATAATTTTGTGTTGCTATAACAATTAAATTAAATCGTGAAAATTTTCGCTCAATAACTTTTTACGATTTTCGGTGCGGCTTATGTCTACTAGAAAATTGACAGGGACTTTAATTTGGTGATGAAGCACCGTCTTTTAGTTCTATGTATACGTGGTTGGGAGAGTTTGAACGTGGACGAGTACATCTCTATGACGATAAACATGAAGGTTGCCAGCGAATGCGGTTACCTAAACCTTTTTTTATGAATTTGGAAGGCAAACAAGCAGACGGATTTCCTGATGGTAAGAAATTCACGCCGCCTACAGACACCAAAGGTGGTGATGGTGCGTTGCCAACCTGAGGCCGGGATGTTAGGCCTCGAGCAAAAGTAAGTTTACCGGCTACCTTACCCTCCAAACCGGAACACGTCATGACGTTATGGCGGCAGGAATAGGTAAGGCAGTGGTACCAATCTGGCTGAGTCGCTGCGAAACTCTACCACCTAGCCAGATGTCACGGTGTTACGAGCTGCGTGGTAGGTCCGCAGATGGTCTATTCTGCAAAGGATCCCGGACGAACACGGAGATATCGATACCGTACTGCGACAAATTATGACTCACAAAAAAATACTTCCCAGCATTTTGTAGTGAATCAGGCATAGGAATGAGTCAAGTGCAAAACTTCGCTGTTTCATCACTAAAAAAATATAATAAAAATTGTTTTTCAAATATTATCCTAATTATATATACGTTGGTAAAGATGTTGAAGTGTCATTGACAAATATGCAAATATTATTGAGAAAACCCATTGAAGTGTGATTAAATAACAAATATTCAAACCTTATTTGAATGGGATCCACAAAGGTTAGGTGGCCACCAAACCATGAATAAAATAAATCAAATCACGTGCAGGAAGCTGGTGTCTGGTTCATTTAAATTACACCAAACATTAAATAGACAAAGGGCAAACAAGTGCGACCTTAAGATAATCGTACGGCGCGAGTATTATAGTAAAATCGGTTTTTAGATAAAATATTGCTATCACCACTGTTCAGATTTTTATGATGACTAAGGTACTTGCGTCTGAGCTAGCCTAGTTCTTAAGATGGCCCATTTTTAATTTTTTGTATTTTTTAAAGTTTTAAGACTTTAAATTACTTTCTACGGAACATAGTATAAGCTATATTTAAAAAAAAATTCAAAGTCGAGCTAACCTTTTATTTTGCATGTTATCATGATGCCTTAAAATTTGTTTTTTTATGTTTGATTACGTATGTATGTTTGTATCTAGGTGTACGTAGGTGTCGTGTGCTTTTGTTTGCAAAGAAAATGTATTAAATTTTTCATATAAGTATTTAAATTTTATGTATAACCTTATAAAACTATAAGGTTATAAAACTATAAGGTTATTATATAAAACAGTGATTCTATTAATAACGTGTTTATATTTTATAAGCTGCTGATATCGTACTTGCAATTTCAAATAAATTTTGATCCATACAAACATATATTAAACAACATTGCTTCGCTCGAGATTCCAAACGGATGAAGTCGAATACTTTACATTGTCTAAGTATCAGCTCGATTTTATTAAATTTATTTCATATGAAAACTTTTACAAATGAAATCAGCAAAGTTCGGGAGTTATGGTGTAACGAAAAAAAGCAGTGATTTATTTTCATCATGCACTCGCTATACTATCATAACTCCAAACAAAAATCGGCCAGGTATAAAAAGCGTCGGCCATGAGTGGCCAATAACAAATATTAATTTATACATCTAGCAAGGTCGTATCAATAATGTGTTATGTGCCATTGGTAAGCTAACAATATCCCTTGAAGGGCCCAGAGTAAAAATATTCTTATGTGGATGGCGACAACGATATAGAACCAAAAAATAAATAAATATCTGGAATACGGATTTAAAAAAAATGAATTGTTAATTCCTTTTGTAAGCAAGTTATATGATTATGTTAAGGGTGATAGTCCACAGTATCTACATATTATAAAAACATAACCGCCTCGTTGGTCGAGTGGCTAACGTACACGCTTAACTACATCGACCACACGCGAGGCTCGGGTTCGATTCCCGACGGGGGCAGGCATTTGTGTGATGAACATTTAGATGTCTGCATTTCCGGGTCTGGGTGTTTATTAAATATATTCTGCTATCTATTTAAGTATTTCTATGTATTAGAATCGTTGACAAACACCCATAACACAAGCATATGATTTGCTTACTTTGGGGTTAGATTCAATTCGTGTGATTTGTCCAGGGATATTTATTTATTATTTATTTATTTATTTATGATGTGACTTCTGTGTTTATTCTATAACGCCTGCCCTTGTCAGGGGTCAAACTCAAACCTCGTGAATGATCGGTGGAGTTAACGGTTCATAACGCTATAGGTTTGCCTGTCAGTTTTATCAGTCATTGAACGGACTGACAGATAACATAGCGTGCGAGGCGGTGACTGATATTTACATTCATACATTTTGTAAACCATCGTTCAAAAGTAATTGAGTGACAGTTGTAAACTGATAGCAAAATCGATCGTTAATTTGCCCGCATAAAATACGCTAACCATCTGATCAATGTGGTGATTGATATATTTTATACACATTTCTTTTTTAATGGCTAAAGACTCCAAAAGATGGATTGTAATGTACAGAATAATTTTAGGTAAAAATGATATATGTAATATTAACTGTATAAATTACTCGAATTAATCTAACCTCAAACTAAGAACATCATACACTTATCGGGTTTTCATTAAAAATGCTAATAAACAAAAATGTACCCATAAATATCGAAATAGATAAAGCGTCCTAACTAGATATGGGTATGTGCGACTGCTGTGATAGTTACTTATAAGTATTTATTAATTTAAAAAAACATAAAAAAACAAGAATACCAAAAAAAGGTGTTCATTAAAAATGCTAATAAATAAAAATGTACCTAGAACTACAGAAAAAAATTTAGTCCCCAACCAAGATAACCGCTTACACCCAGAAAGCGACAGCTGTTATAGTGACTTTCAAGTTTTTATTTATTTCTAAAAAAAAGTAAAACGAACGCAAAATCCAAAAAAAAATAATTAAAAAGTATCCTGAAATCTAACTCCATTAATTTCTTTGGAATATCTGCAAAGTACTTGCATTGTAGATATTATCTGACCATAACACAAAATGGTTTCTATTAAGAATATAACCTTAGTTTCGTGGCATTAGACATGTACGTTAAGACGTCCACCAACAAGATGGATTTGACTAAGGTCGCAGTTTAAGCTGTTAATCATGTTTAACACGAGCGTATTTACCGTATAGACAAAGTTAAATACTGTGTTAATCCTATTTAACGCTCCTAAGTAAATGCTTTTAACGAATTATCATGATGGATTTATTTTGGAGATTAAAAATGGTGAGGAGTTTATTATTAAAACCACTTACCGTCACTAACACCGTGACATTTGAATAGGCGGCAGAGTTTCGCAGCGACTCACCCGGATTGGTACTACCGCCTTACCTATTCCTTCCGCCATAATGTCATGACATGTTTTAGTTTGGAGGGTAAGGTAGCCGGTAAACTTACTTTTGCTCGAGGTCTAACCCCGGCCTCAGGTTGGCAACGCACCATTATTACCTTTGGTGTCTCTAGGCGGCGTGAATTTCTTACCATCAGGAAATCCGTCTGCTTGTTTGCCTTCCAATATCAGAAAAAAAATCTGTCTTTTTTTATCTTAACAAAATATCACATTTTGATTTTATAAAGTTAAAAGTGTTATGGACCTGACGCTGCTTTAAGTAAAGAAGTGGTAATAAATATTGTGACTGTTTTAAATTGTTAACAAGATCATACAATTAATGCAACAGAATGTAAAAGTTTCCTGAATTCATGGTTGGTATCGTAGACGTTAAAGCGTTGCTTGCGGCCTTACCAGTATAAGTATATTTTATGTGGAATCGAAAGACTAACAAACAGACTGAGAGATGGTGATCAAATACATGTCGTCTATAGATAACCTAATTATAAGCTTCTAATGGGAGGTTCAAATGTTGTCGGTTAGTTTTAGAAAAGCTAATCTATTTTAATTTACGATTCATCTTTCATGTCAGCTCTTTAACATTAGTTAATTTTGGACTTTAATTTTTTTCAAAGTTGGCTTAAAGGAAACTGGATGTAATTTTTTTGCAAGTAGCTACGTGCTGTGTTTACTCAACTCTCTTAAACAAAAACTCATTAGTCTTAGGTGGTGGTCTTATGGTCACTGTGCTAGTGACTAAAATAATTGTCGTGTCTTAAGAGCTAATTCATAGAAAGGTAGTTAAAGTTAGAAAGTTAGGTTTATATTTTTCAAAGAAGTCGTTGCCAACATAGATAATAAAAATGATTTTTACAGTAGCACTAAACTGTTAAGTTTACAGAATTATAACTATTCGCATAACACCATCCATTTTTAATCTTATTTATGTACTGTTTTTGAATGAAAACAATCTCGATATTTATTAGCCGATAAATCCAACGTTGGATCTGAGGTTCGACCTGCTAAATTTATATTCGTTTATTATGCGTGTTATGCAATTTACGAATTTAAATAAAAACTAAGTTTTTAAGAAATGTTTTGAAATCGACATACTTTATAGCTTCATTTGTGTTTATTTTAAATTGACACTATAATAGAAATGTATTTATAGAGTTAATTGAAAAATGACATTTGTCTGAAGGTTAGACTATGCTGCATATACATGGTAGATATGTTCGCATTAAAAACGGCATACTAGTACACGGCTCTCCTGATGATAATAAGAAACCGTAGCATTCATTCATCATAGGTACGGTTTTTAGGTTTTTAGTCTATCCAATTATGTCCAGTAGAATCTATTTGTCGTCGGCACTTGGTGGAATTCCATTACACAATTTTTTACGGTAAATACTTGTATTTTCCACTATACACGTACACATAGTGGAAAAATACAAGTGTATACCTAAAAAAAATGTGTAAATTATATACAATTATATTATATAATTGTCTTGTGAGTAATAAGTATAGAAGTAGTACTAACAATATAACACAACTATAGAAGAGTAAAATCTGAACATTGAAGATATTAAAAAATATATATGTGCACTATGAGACTAAAAAGGCGACGGAATCCATTTTCTTTTGTCTGTCTTTCTTTCTATCTGTCTATATATTGTATCCGAGATGCACGCTAAATCTACTGAACCGATGGTAACGAAGTTGGACTGGTAGGTACTTCGTGTAACGAGAAAGGTTATAGGATACTTTTAATCAAGTTATCAGTTTCTTAGTTTACAAATTGTCTTTTGTTATATATATATTTAATAATAGGCAAAGAGCGTCGAGTACCAAGTGAACGATATTCACCGTCGTCTAGTAATAAATAATCACTCGTTGCATGACACCATCCAATCGAAGTCTTATTTCTGTATCGTTTTCGAATGTGAAGCAATCTCGATATTTATGGGGCGATAAATTTGACGCTCGATCTAAGGTACCATTCGCTAATTTTATACTTATTTATGGGTTATATACTTTACGAATTTCATCATAGACTATATTACGAGGTGCTTGGGACTGACGTATTTTATAGTCCCGTTTGTAGTGTGATATGAAATAAATTTTGATAATTTGGGAACGACAGAGATAGATTATTGATATATATTTTTTTATTTTATTGTAAAATGGCAAAGCACATAGGTTTGAAGATGCCAATACACTATCATTGGGTACCTTTGTCTACGTGTGAAAGTTTTTTCTGTGTTTGTCTAAACTTGTAAGAAGCGAGCACAGTTCAAATCGGTCATTATCAACTAGGATAGGAATCCATCACTTTATCTATTCCTACCGCCATAATGACATTGTAAAGTTTTGGTCCGAGATGTAAGGTTGTAAGTAAACTTGCTCAATAGGCTTGACATCCCAGGATACAGGACAGCGACGCACCTATGACATCTATGGTGGTTTGTTATTGTGTAACTAAGCACAAGATGTTAGGTAGAACAGATCTTGACACTCCATTTCCATTAGATTTTTTACCTCCTGCAATACCTTTGTCGAACCAGTTACCAAAGATGATATTTCCGAATGGATAGGATTAAGGAAAATTTAAGACAAGAGTATTCTTTTCTGAAAGGTCTTCCATGCATCTGTAACAGTCCTGGTCCAGTTGTGAATATCTGTGGGTAGCGGTGATAACTTTCCATATGACCAACTTGTCGATTTGTTTCCTCTTCTACCAAAAAACTTTATACGTTCACTAAAATAGCGTCACGCTATGATGACGGTTTGACAGATTATAACAGTAACTAGCTGCGCCCCGCGGTTTCACCCGCGTAAGTCCCAATCCCGCGGGAACTCCGGGATAAAAAGTAGCCTATATGTTATTCTGGGTCTTCAGCTACCTACATACCAAATTTCATTGTAATCGGCTTTGTAGTTTTTGCGTGAAAGAGTAACAAACATCCATACATCCATACATACAAACTTTCGCATTTATAACATTAATAGGATGTGAATATTGACAAATGCGGCTCGAATTGAGGGTCTTGAATATTTATAATAAGCATGGCAAGCAATAGCTCATTAAAACGTATAAATAAAATGAAGATATGAAAGTTTCCCTAGGTGATACAAACGTCAAACCAGCCATCATAGCGTGCCCCTACTACATAGTGAGTTTCGTGCCGTATCTATAAAAAATCATATACATATTTTTCCTGAATTTTCCCCAACCGTGTCCGTAAATTAAAATGAGTAAAAATATATTCTTCCCAGGGAAAAGCATCAAGTCCGCATTTTTCCAAGCACCCTCAGGAAAGAGTTTTTAAATTATTTTCACCCTGACAAATTTAATAAGTCTCCCACATTGCCTTAAAATGTAAGCGTTCGCACTTGATAAGGGTCGCAGCCACTGGTTAATGGAAGATATACTTTCGTCAGCAGAAAGTTTGTTTTGAGCTATCTTCACGCCCCTATATCTGAATATGTAGACAGAGATGTTACCAAGACTTTCCCTGTTTCCCTGTGTTATTTCTATTTTGCAGAATAGACCTTCTGCCTTCCTGTGCCAGGCAGGCCTATAGTAAGGCTCGCCTTACTATAGGCCGTCACTAACACGATGAGATCGGACTAGGTGGTATAGTCTCGCAGCGACTCTCCCGGATTGGTACCACTATCTCACCTATTCCTGCCGCTATAATGTCAGCGCTTGACATTGATGTGTTCCGGTTTGGAGGGTAAGGTAGCCGCTAAACTTACTTTTGCTCGAGGCCAACACCCTGGCAAAAGGTTGGCAACGCACCATTTTTACCTTTGGTGTTTCTAGGTGGCGTGAGTTTCTTACCATTAGGAAATCCGTCTGCTTGTTTGCCTTCCAATATCATAAAAAATAGACACCCACGATTTGTCGAACGTATTTAAACATCATCCAGACGGTTGTAATCACGCCTCAAACATGCCTTCCAAAAAGGTGACCTTGGTTTCATGCCCCTATCTGTGGTGTATGTTGACCACGGTTCTTTCTTACTATCATATGACTCGTATAGGTGAGAGAAAAATATTGTATAAATAGTCTAAAGAACCAAATTACTAGATTATTTCAATAGTAAGCGATGGGGTCGTTACATCCTGACCTCATAAAATGAACGCATGAATGAGTCTAATTAACGAAATGCTCTGTTACATCTTAGGTGTCTAGGCGATGTATTTCTTCCATTTGGAAACCAATATGCTTTTTTGTACCAATTTAACTTTTATCAAATTTATAGCTTCCTATTATAGCTTGTATTAGATTTCTTGTTACACTAAAAGCTTCTTGAAGCCTCCTTATCTTGAATTAGTTAATTATTGTAAGCATTTGACGGCAAGGAGATTAAATCCGAGCTGACGGGGGCAAATAAAACAACCCCGCACCCTCAAGGGCAATAAAAACCCACCCCCGGAAAATAAACGAAATCCAACGTTCCAAGTTTTTAAAGCAGAGTCGGGGGTGTAGTTGATCTTTAATGCCTATTATTTATTAGATGAAGCACGCATCTGTTTTTGTTTTCTTAAACTCGACGTCGTTTATTTGTCCATTTAAACTTATTAAGTTTTTTATGATATTGAAAGGCAAACAAGCATACGGATTTCCTGATGGTAAGAAATTCACGACGCTTGGAAACACCAAAGGTGGTAATGGTGCGTTGCCAACCTGAGGCTGGGATGTTAAACCTCGAGTAAAAGTACTTAACGTAAGTTACTAAGTTAACGTAGGCAGCCTACTCTTCGAACCGTAACACGTCATGACGTGATGGTGGCAGAGATAGGTAAGGCGGTGGTACGAGGGCCAAACTGAAAGTTTTTAGAACTGGCAACTTAAAAGCATTATATTAAAAAAAATAAGTTTAAATTTTGAAAATAGAACTCTTTACCAATAATATTGAGTATACATTTCATTCACTTGTCATTTGTTTTACGATTTGGTGGCAAGGAGGTTGACCCTCGTACCAATCTGGGCGCTGTCTCTGCAAAACTCGACCACCTAGTTAGATTTCACAGTGTTAGTGATGATAAGCCTATGCTCGCCTTTAACGAGTTGCCTGGCAACAAGGCAGGCAGGTCTATTCTGTAAAGGAGCCCGGACCAACACGGGGAAAAAAGTGTCTATAGATCCTCAAATTTTTTTTCCTGGTCTCCTGAGTAGAATAGAATAGACCATCTGACTCTCTACTAGGCAGTTCGTAGGAGACGAACACTGGTTAAATAGCCATCTTAATACATATAAATCTCGTGTCACAATGTTTGTCCTCAATGGACTCCTAAACCACTTAACCGATTATAATAAAATTCGCACACCATGTGCAGTTCGATCCAACTTGAGAGATAGGATAGCTTACATCTCAATTTATGGTAAAAAATTACCATCCGAGCGAAGCCGGAACGGGCAGCTAGTTACTATATATATCGCTGGTTGCGGAGTGCTGTGCACCAACATGCCCGGATTGGTATCCACCGCCTTAAATATTCCTGCCACCATAGTGACTCTATCGTTTTCCAGTTTAAAAAGTGGGGTAGCTGGTACACACTTGTCCTAACATTTCAGGTACAGGACAGCGACGCACCTATAACATCTATGGTGTCTGTAGGCCACGATTGCCTCCTACCATCAGGAGACCTGTGTACTTGTTCGCTCATCGCTCACAAAAAAATTACTTTTACGCCCTTATCCCCAAATAAGTAGGTAGAGCTACGACCGTTCGGACTTCACATCACTGTCACTACGTAATGAAAGATATACTTTTGTTAGCAGAAAGATCGTTTTGAGTTATTTCCACGTCCCTATATCTGAAGATGTAGGATAAGGCTAGGTGTGTGTAACCAGGTCACCCACAGTTTGTCGAAGGGACTTAGTCGCACAATACACCACATTAAGGGGGAGGGAGCTGTAGTAAGATATATGTATGTTTATGACGTGATTTCTAAACCTCTACTATACATTTACTACGTCTTGAAGAAAGCCTTACTAATACGTGGTCTTAATGTTCTAGTACAATTAAAAATACTAGTGGTCGCCCGTTGGTCGAAATTCGACCATAATTAATTTTAATATCTTATTAATAAGGACGCTATCTTCATTTCGCAAGACCAACTATTTTGTTTACAAACTGTATGGTGCGCCATCTGTGATCTTTTATCGTTATCATCAATATGTTTATTTGTGTGTGTCAAATTAATATTTTTCAATAATAATGCTTATAAGCATTATTATTGAAAAATATTAGCGTTCTGCACTTCTCCTACACTTAACTATAAGGGCCACTTGCACATTCCCGGATTACATTTGACACTGAGTTAAACTGTCAAATATAAGGTGATTTAACCCGAGTTAGACGTTAACTCAATGTTAAAGACTTAAACCAGGAACGTGCAAGTGGCCCTTAGTGTGCCTAATTTTATGCTCCTCCGTCAGCACAATTTTCTTAAAAAGGGGTCCAAAGTTTTTTCTTCACGTATATATAGATGTTTATTTTCCTTTTTTATTATTCACCTCTGATATTTTCAAGCAAAGCAAAGTCTTGAAATACTACATCGGTTGGATAGTTATTTATAATATTAAAAAGATATAAACGTGAACGTGTACAATTAGTTTTTATTACTAATAATTAAAATCGATTTTGACATTTCATATAAAAAGTTGTCAAATAAATCTTCGTCGCCTATAACATAAAATAAAAAATAAGACGAACTATTTAAAATAAGATATATTTGTAAGTCTGTCACACTTTACTACAAAATATGTAGGAAGTGGTGGATATAAAAAAGAATACTGACCGTAATACTGAATTGTCATTTTTATTAGTTTGCCTCTCTTCAGACGTTTTATTACGTTCATTGTTGTCAAAATGGTGGGTGTGGGTGACACAGATCTTTCTAATACTCTATTATAGAGCGAGCGGCCGCTGCAATTTAACAGTTAATATCAAGTACTAGCGTTTTCGTCGGAATAATATTATATCGAATAGCATTTGTAACAGAAAAGTTGTTTCAACAAGCACTAGAAATAAATAAATAGAAGGTACACTGCGGATGTAGAGAGGAGAGTGTATACAGGGAATAGTGTGTATGGAGCGTTGGGTAAGCTATTTCAAAGCGAGGTTTTGAGTAAAAAAATTTAGACTCGCTTTGCATAATTCTGTGCTTATCCCAACGATGTTGGAAGCGAGAGTTGGGTATGTCAGAAGAGGAATGAGAGTAGGATATGTGTAGTCGAAATAAGAGCACTACGAAATATCTGTGGTATAACGCTCGCTGACCGCATTCGTAACAGTGAGATCCGATAAAGAGTGGGATTGAAAGACAGTGTTGGTGTTTAAATGAGAAAGGGTGTGGTCTGCTCGTTCGATCATATAGAAAGAATGACAGATGAAATAGTGACAAAGCAGGTATACAATGCGAATGTGGATGGATGTAGGTACCCGAGATGACCAAGGTTGATATTCCACGATCAGGTCACTCGGATGTTGCCGAGGATAATGTTGTATTGGCGTGAAGATATGTATGTATGTATGTTCTATTACAGCGAACAATCACACGTGTCTCCTGGTAATAAGAGACAACCTTGGTCTTTAGACACCATAGATGTTTCAGATGCGTCGCCGTCTTGCGGCCGGGATGTTACCCAATGGTGTTAATCTACCAGCTACTATACTTAGAGGACCGGTACAAGCACTAAATAGGTTTGGCGGTGGATTTCAACCTAGGCTAGTTGCTGCACAGCACTTTACCGTCAGTGGTCTTGTTTGTAGTATCCTACATTTTAACCTTTGCTCGTCGCTTAGGAGCTGCCTGGTAATAGCAGATGGTCTATTCCACTCAGCAGCCCAGACCAACACGGGCTATTAATAAACATAGACTAAAGTACTCCAAGGTACCAGGTAATGTAGTTTAACACATCGATACAGACTATATCAACTTTGTTTGTTAAAAGACGGTAAATGCAAAAGTATAATTGTATGTATTTTCTATTTCATACCAAAACTACTGAATTTAATTCCAATTAATATAGGCATATGACCGCCTCGTTGGTCGAGTGGCTAGCGTACACGCCTAACCAAAATGACCCACAGCGAGGCTTGGGTTCGATTCCCGACGGGGGCAGACATTTATGTGATGAACATTTAAAGGTCTTCATTTTCGGGTCTGGGTGCTTATTAAATTTATTCTGGTATCTATTTAAGTATTTCTATGTATGAAAACAGTTGACTAACACCCATAACACAAGCATAAAATTTGGTTATTTTGGGGTTAGATTCAATTTGTGTAACATGTCCAAGGATATTTATAATTATTATACATCAAATATACCCATATTTTTTTATTTTTAAAGGGGTATTAATTTATTTGTAATAATTATTTCCAAGGAAATATGACTATTCCAGTAAAACAAACCTTGCTCACGTAACCAAATATTTTTACTGCTTCAAAATTGAACAATGGCTGCGGACTACCGCCAATAATGTAATATTTATATAATCTTATCAGTCAACATCGAAACTTCTTTTACCGGTCAACATAACATTCAAGCGGATATATTTAGATATTTAACACGTGATGCTAAAACTTTGGACCCCTTTTTACGACAATTGCGCGGACGCAGAAGCATAAAATTTGGCACACTTATAGTTTATGTGTAGGAAAAGTGCAGAACGCTAATATTTTTTCAATAATAATGCTTATAAAGTACATTAAATCAATAAATAAAACATTATCCACACTACCATGCATTTGACACACACAAACAAATATATTGGTGATAACGATAAAAGATCACAGATGGCGGACTAAAAAGTTTGGAAACAAAGTAGTTGGTCTTGAGAAATGAAGATGGCGTTCTTATCAACAGGACATTATAATATATTATGATCGAATTTCGACCAATGGGCGACCGCAAGTTTATATGATCTTATCAGTCAACATCGAAACTTCTTCTACCGGTCAACAAAGCATTCAAGCGGATATTAAGGTAATAATTATATCTATTAACAATATCAGTAGTAGCAATTACTTTAAGCCAAAAATAGCTTGATTAATTACACACGTAATAAGTAATTACAATCCGATATATAACTAAAACAACGTGATATAATTTAGTATATTTAGCAATATATTTGTTACTAATAAATGATTATTCCTGTAAATGTTACAAAGTTATGGGCATTTTTTTCTCCGATATCTGACTTATGTCTATGCTAAGCTCCATTAAAAACTGAGATAATTCGATATTTATACAAATTAAACATAACTTTAAAGTAAGCAGATTACTTTGAAGAAAAAACTTACATTGAGTTTTTAGTAGTATGTATATTGTTGGTGGTAATAAAACAGTTTAGTGGTGTGTATTATATGGAAAAAAAATTATATGGAGCTGGAGTTTTAACGTCCAGTAAGTCCAATTCATTCATAGCGCACTATTTTGCCTGTTTTGTCACGCCATAATACGTATACATTTTTTTGGCGGAAAATTGCAAATTAAATATTTTTATTTGGATTTAAGCAGATTACATTTTTGTGTTATGATATTCAACAATAATAATTAACAAATAATTCTCTGTCCTTATGTCCCTTTGTATGCTTAAATCTTTGAAACTAGGCAACAGATTTTGATGCGGTTTTTTTTCGGAAAAATGATCAAAGAGAAAGATTTATATTACCCGTGCGAAGCTGGGGCGGGTCGCTAGTACTGGAATAAATAAAAAACACAGAGACCCAGAAATACGTTCTATAATTTAATCACATAAAGACTTCTCCTGTCGGGAATCGAACCCAAACGTTGAGACTAGTTGGTAGCGTTAGGTATGTATGAATAGTCAAGGGGTTAACGAGCACAGGATAGAATTTATTACCTTTTTTATTATGATAAAACGTTTCTAAAGTGAAAACCACTAATCCACTAGCAGCTAGTAAAATACTTCATCACGCGAATATAACCGTTCAATCTGAATAGAGTCCATTATTTTTTTTCTGGATACAGTTCCAAGTGGAGCAATACTATAATAATTTAGGTGATAATATACTGTGGGCGAGAATTGGATTGGCCTACTTGGTACGCGCACCAGACTAGATCCAACCATAGACTATACGACGAATCAGAGACGAATATTAGATGTAGTTTAGGAAGGCAAGGGTGGGATTTTTCATGTTTCAGATAGATCGTATTTGCTGTCTAGCGGTCCGGTGTCCGACTTACCTTTTTGAGGTCCCGGGTTCGAATCATGCCAACCCATGATTCGAACCCGGAAGCAAAAAAAAATATGTTGTATTTGAATTTTCTAATAAAAATAATGTTGCTCGTAATTGGATATGTGCCCGGTTGGCGATAAACTTGCTGTGGGACGTAATGTCTTTCACTAGTCGTGGGTGCCTTGGTATGTCTCTGCCTATCCCTTTGCTGATATGGGCGTGTAGTCTAGAATACTTATATTACAAGTCAAGTATCATACTTGACTTCTGGAGGTCTCGGGTTCGATCCCCGAGAGAGAGGGCAACAAAAATATATATATATACTTAGTCTGGCCATAAATACTGTTACACTTAAAAATAAAAAAATATTACATTTGAATTTCGAATCTGTCATTTTTATACGATTGTTCATTGTGTTTTCTCATTTTGGCGCCAATACATTGTACAATATTTTGCGATATTAAAATGGAGTGGGGTGATAAAGAGAACCGAATCGCTGTGATTGCATTACACAAAGTAGGTATGGAGCCAAATGCAATTTTTAAAACTCTCCATACACTTGGTTTTAGTAAAATGTTTGTGTACCGGGCTATTAATAGGTACAATGAGACTTCCTCTGTTTGTGACAGAAAAAGATCTGGCCGTCCACGTAGTGTTCGTACGAAAAAGGTGGTCAAAGCAGTAAGGGAAAGAATTCGAAGAAATCCTGTCCGAAAGCAAAAGATTTTATCTCGGGAAATGAAGATAGCACCTAGAACCATGTCGCGTATTTTAAAAGATGACTTAGGACTTGCAGCCTATAAGAGACGCTCTGGTCATTTCTTAACTGATAATTTAAAGAAGAATAGGGTCGTAAAATCGAAACAATTACTGAAGCGGTACGCAAAGGGAGGTCACAGAAAAATTTTGTTTACGGATGAGAAAATTTTTACAATTGAGCAACATTTTAACAAACAAAATGACCGTATTTACGCTCAAAGCTCTAAGGAAGCTTCCCAATTAGTCGACAGAGTGCAACGTGGACATTATCCAACTTCAGTGATGGTTTGGTGGGGTGTTAGCTATGAAGGAGTGACTGAGCCATATTTTTGTGAAAAAGGTATCAAAACATCGGCACAAGTGTATCAAGATACCATTCTTGAGAAGGTAGTTAAGCCCCTTAACATCACCATGTTCAATAACCAAGTATGGTCCTTCCAGCAAGACTCGGCGCCGGGTCATAAAGCTCGGTCCACGCAGTCTTGGTTGGAAGCGAACGTTTCGGACTTCATCAGAGCTGAAGACTGGCCGTCGTCTAGTCCCGATCTTAATCCGCTGGATTATGATTTATGGTCAGTTTTAGAGAGTACAGCTTGCTCTAAACGCCATGATAATTTGGAGTCCCTAAAACAATCTATACGATTGGCAGTGAAGAATTTTCCCATGGAAAGAGTGCGTGCTTCTATTGATAACTGGCCTCAACGTTTAAAGGACTGTATTGCAGCCAATGGAGACCACTTCGAATAAGCTTTTTATATTTTTAATTGTTGTATATTTATGTATTAAACTAACACACTGTAAAAGTAATATATGTTATTTGCAGTTAAAAAAATATTTTTTTTCTTTATTACAATATTTATGGCAAGACTAGGTATATATATTCAATTTTCAAATAAAATTGTGTTGTCCGGGATGGTATCTATACCGGTAAGCAATAGGCTCGCTACGTTTCATATTGTAGGACTTAGTATCTTCTGCTAGTCAGAGATGCCCAGGTTGTGCCTAAGCTACCTCTTCGTGTATCCGGGTGTAAAGCTATAAAACAATATACATATAAAAAAAGTATCGTACCATATCCCCGAAGAGGTTGGCAGAGGCACAATCAAGGCACCCACGATTAGCCGAAGACACTAAGTCCCACAATGTGATAGGTGGCAAGCCTATCACCAACCGGGCACATTTCCAATCCCGAACAACTTTTTCTTTTGTTAGAAAATTGGAAAAAACCCAATTGTTTTTTGTTGCCCGACCCGGGATTCGAACCCGGAACCTCATGCAGTCAAGTCCAACACCAGGACCGCTACAGGACTACAGAGGCGATAACATATAAGTATTATATAAGTAACATAATAAAATAAAATGTGCAGTAGTACTAATTAAATTATGCGCTTCGGCTTCGGAAATCCAAATGTATTTTAAAAATATCTGTGTAGAGTTGTTATTACACATAATTAATCATTTCGCTTAAATTTAGATTAGGTCAGTCAATTTAATAATAAAAGTTTTAAAAGTTTAAAGCCGAAGCAAATAATTTAAATAGTAGTACAGTAATAGCAGTAGAAGCATCATGGTTGTAGGCATAAATCTAGCTACGAAAAATCTCTGAAAGCTAAATATCCTTTGCGCTTGCATTTAAAATAAATAGATATAATTCGTCTAAGATCCACGCCCTACATTTTTATATATGTTGATATATTTGTCCAACCGACTGATATTTTAATGTTTTTTGAAAGATGAAGAACTCCCATTATATGTAATTTACCGCTGTTTATTATTAGTTCAGAACCAGTCAAACGCCCCGTACCGAAAACATACATATAAATTATCAAATCAAGGGATTCACAGTTATTTTTAAGACTTTAACTACGGATGAGTGGACGTAGATCTGGTTCTGTTTGGTTTCGGTAGTTTAGTTATCTAAATTGGTGATTACTTTTGTAAATGAAATACATAAACTTGTTGATATTATGGCCGCTTTTACTTACTTAATTATGATAGAAAGAGTTTACTGCTCGTATTCCCGAGGAGATATGTAGAGGTATAATCAGGGAACCAACGATTAGTGGAACATACTTACAACTGCACTCAGAGATATCAATTATCTTTTAAGCAGCCGTTAAGTCGAAATTTTGTAGAAAAAACATGTCGCTAAATAACAAATTGAATGATAACTGACGATAATGCAATATGATATGATATTGGAAGGCAAACAAGCAGAAGTATTTCCTAATGGTAAGAAATTCACGTGCCTAGAGACACCAGTGATGGTAATGGTGCGTAGCCAACTTCGGCGAAAAGTAAGTTTACCGGCTACCTTACCCTCAGAACCGGAACATGTTAATGGCAAGCACTGACGTTATGGGGCAGGAATAGGCAAGGCGGTGGTACCAATCCGGGTGATTTGCTGCGAAAGTCTTACACCTAGTAAATGTATGTAGGTAACTGACGATAATGCAATACTATATGACATTGGAAGGCAAACAAGCAGACGGATTTCCAGATGGTAAGAAATTCAAACCACCTAGAGACACCAAAGGTGCGTGGTGCGTTGCCAACCTGAGGCTGGGATGCCTCGAGAGAAAATTCATCAACAGGAAGTATATTTGCCTTCCTGTTCTACAATTTAGGGCAAAATTTTCATGTTTATTTTCAAGAAGCGTAATCTTGTTACAAAATTAACGCCAAAATGAAACTAGATTTTATTTCAAAATGCTATTTCATTTAAATACTCCAATTTGCGAAATTCATTACGAAATCATAATTATTTTCACACTCCGTCTGTCGCGTTGCGAGATGATTAGAAAAACTAGGTTATGATATAGACAAAAGTTTCTTAATGTTTATACTAAGTCTTGAATCATCTCTGAGGTCTATCGGTTCGGCGTCGGAATTGACTTCTTGAGGTCCCGGGATCGAATCCCGGTCGGAAAACAAAAAACAAAAACGGAAAATTTACTTTTCTCGTGCACGAATGTTTCGATTTCGCTGACTCGGTTTTTTTTTCTGTTAATTATCGTCATAAGGTTAAGAACCATTAAGGAAAAAAAATAGAGTTTAGCAAAATATTAGGAAACTTAAGAAAATTTAAAAGACGGTTGTAATCACGCTCCAATGACGCCTTCCACAGTGAACTTGGTGAAAACTTTGTTTGAAACAAATCAAGTTTTGGATTCAATCTCTTTTCCCCATGGATGCAAACCAATGTTTTAATCCGTGTGGAACTCCTATTAAATGTAATTTTTTCATGACTATCAGTTGATTGACATTCGAATTCTATATTCATAGCCAAGATAGGACGTCTGTTTGATCAGTCACAAATAGTCGGCGAAATAACGATCAACCTATAGTCCAGTATATCGAGGTGAAATTCGGCTATACTACATAAATTCTTCAAGATGCACTTATTATCATTAAATATTTGAATTTAGGTTTTGCAGAGGCTGTTCTACAAAAATGGCCCAATGCCATTGGTTGTTTTTACTTCAGGATATAATACCATTACTTCTTGTTATGTTACTTTTTTATTAGAAAAAAAGCACTACATTTAGATAGATAAATAAAACAGCTGTTTTACATAATCAAAATTTTATATTATCAATATTGGATTAGTCGAAAAGTATTAACTTTCAGCAATATACTTGGATCTTAATATTTAAAAAATAAGGATTTTTTGATTTAGTCGCGGAAAACTACCTAAAAATGTTTTTTTGGTTCAAAATTCAAAACTTTATCTAGCACATAACCCATAAAATAATAAAAAAAGTATTTTCACACCATGTTTTTGAAGGAACAGACAGAGGCACAACCAGAGCACCCACAACCAGCCGAGAACACTAGTATAGTCACATGATGTCATAAGTGAGAAGCCGATTATTATTGCCAACCTGGCACATATCCAATTTTGGGTAACGTCGTTTTTTAGAAAATTGAAAATTCAAATTTTCTATTTTTTTTGTCGTTGACTTCATAGAACAATAACTTTTTAAAGCATAAGTTCCTCCAAACGATCTAATCGTGTATTATTTTAATAAAAAATCTACTCACAAAAAAGTAGCTTTAAGTAAAAGCAACCATGGGCGTCGTTGTTGTAGAATCTTTGCAGAACAGAAATCCAGTTTTTAATTTAACTCTGTGCTACTTAGCACAATAATTGTGTAGGAAACTGGGCATTGACTGTGCTAAGTATTTCATTATAATATTCACCTCATGTCCGTCAGATATAAAAAACAAATCCTATTTTAGTTTATGTCCTAGTCTACCTAGATTTATGTGTTACATTTACATTCAAGGTCTCATTACTGAACTCTACAGACGTCGCCGGAGCGCTGTAAATCTTGATATTTTATTCTATGTGAGATAAATGTTTTGAATTGTAAATGAGGTTTGTCATAAAAAGTGAATGTTTTTATTGCAATGTATTAAAGATTTATATGTTTTTATAGAAGAGGCTGTCAAGTGCGTGTTGGACTCGCGGGTGGTGCGTTCCGTTGTAGCAATTATTGTCTAAACTAACATTCAAAAGACGAAAGGTTTGATTTTTAGTTTGTTTGATTGTTTTAAATGAATAGGTTTCGAAACCACTGGATCAATTCCAAACATTCTTTCACCTCTGGAATGTTATCTCTGAGTGACATAGACTTTGTTTTATCAAAATCGGTGCAGTAGAAGCCAAGTTATGCAAGCGAAGCTGCGTGTAACTGCTAGAGTTAAAATACTTAAGACATCACCTCCAAATTCAACCAAACATGGAATAGGGATAAACATTGAAAATATGAAGAATTGTTTGACTTGATATCCCAAAATACCACTGTAACTTTGCAGCAGAAAAAAATAACTTCGTTTTTTATAGCATTTATAAAAATGACAAATTGCTATATGTCAACAAAAAATCGCCTCTGCGGTCTCTAGCGGTCCGACGTCGGACATGACTTCTCGAAGTCCCGGGTTCGGACAACAAAACAAATAGAAAATGTGTATTTTCAATTTTCTAATCCTATTAATATTATAAATGCGAAAGTTTGTATGTATGGATGTATGGATGTTTGTTACTCTTTCACGCAAAAACTACAAAGCCGATTACGATGAAATTTGGTATGTAGGTAGCTGAAGACCCAGAATAACATATAGGCTACTTTTTATCCCGGAGTTCCCGCGGGATTGGGACTTACGCGGGTGAAACCGCGGGGCGCAGCTAATAAAAAATAATATTACTAGGGATCGGATACCTATGTGCCCGGTTGGCGATAGGCTTGCCACCTATCACATTATGGGATTTAGTCTTCGGCTAGTCGTGGGTGCCTTGGTTGTGCCTCTGCCTACTCTTTTGAGGATATGGGCGTGAAGATACTAACATATATAAATAACACTAGCTATTTACCATCAAGAGAGCGATGTGCTTGTTTGCTGACCTCTATCACAAAAAAGTATCTTCATGCCCATATCACCGAAGATGTAGGCATAGGCATAACCAGGGCACCCACGACAAGCCGAAGACACTAAGTCCCACAATGTGATAGGTGGCAAGCATACCGCCAATCAGGCACATATCCAATCCCTAGCAAAAAGTTTCTTTATTAAAAAATTGAAAAATCCACATTTCATTTTTGTTGTCAGACCCGAGAATTGTACCTTTGACCAAATGAAGTCAAGTCCAACTCTTGGACCGCTAGACACAGCGATAACATTACAAAAAAACATAAAAAATCATCATTTTCATTATAACTTTGTGGGTAGTTTCTATACTACTTATTGTCCGGTTTCGCTATCGCTAGTATAATAATAAAAAAATATTGTGAAAAGTGCAGGTAAAATTAATTAATTGTGTTTTACGGAGAGGGTAGGGTGAAAACGTAAGTCTTAAAATCAAAGAGTATACAAATATTACGTAATAAGAGGCGGGACTTCCATAGACACATAGCAAACCCGAATTTTGTACGAAGTTTACTTAAAGTGATACATGTTTCTTGACATAACATGGTGAAAACGTATTTATACGTTAACCCGTATAATTTTAAAGTAAGTCTAAAGGCATCCAGATATAAGGCAACTAGTGTCATATAATTCAGGTTAATAAAAAATATAGCAAACTTATTTTTGAAGTGAAACTTCTTTAGAATCAATGCGATTTCAAAACGGGTGACAGAGACACAAATATATATTCATCTCAGTATTTTGTCGATTTGCTGAAGTTTCACTTCTATCGTGTGTGAATCGCACTCACATCTTTTTTTGTATAAAAGTTGCGCCAAACTGCTTAAAATAGACTCGGGTTGGCAACCTTTGGTATCTAGGCAACGTGTTTCGTATCATAAGTCCATTTACTTTGCTTATCCCATAAACAAAAAGATTTATAACCTGTACCGTTTCCACTCTTATCTCAAAGTGTAACTGGTTCATGCCGCGGAAGAAAGTGGCAGATTAATCAAAATAATATGAATATAAAAATAACACATGAAATAAGTTGATCATCAAATCTAACATCAATTTATGTTTATTTGAACATTGGTCATATCCGGTGTCTCTATTGAGTTCTAGTGTTGGAGTATTTGTTGGTATGGAGGACGCACAACTGATTCAGATGGAACTGGAAAGCGAAAAATTAGACAGTTTTCTTGAAAGTAAGTAATTCACGTTTCGATTACAATGGATTCTTTGGATTATTCTGAAAAAAAAATACAAAGACAGGTAAGATAGAAAAAATCATGTACTTATCATGTCGGAAAATCAGGTAGGTACTTATGTTAGTACCTGATTTTCCATATCTTTTATTTAACTCGGAATATTACGCGAATAACTAAATTCAAAAATACAAAAATTGGGCTTTAAAAGTTGTTGTTTTCAGGAAATTGTACATGAGCAATGTTTTAACATAACTTTCCATCCATGGAAACACTTTTATACATACATATCTTCACGCCAAGTCCCTTACGGGGTAGGCAGAGAGTATCGAGTGCCAGACCTCACGATCCTGACAAACCTGTCTTGCTTCCTTCACATTCATTACCCTTTTCATACAAACACGCCGGTTTCGGAGACTCTTGACACCACCCTCGGATAATATCCGATTGATCTGATCGTGAAATGTCAGCCTTGGTCTCCCCGGGTACCTACATCCATCCACATTCGCATTTTATATCCGCTTTGTCAATCTTTCATCTGTCATTCTTTCCACATGCCCGAACCAGCGGAGCATGCCCTTTTATTTTTAGAGAAAAGAATATTTTTACGACTGATGACTAGTCTATTATACTTACTTAGTTTCGCATAAATTCTTCCAAACAGTTTTCCAGTTCGTTCATTGTTCCTTCTGCACATGATAGGAATTCTCTTTAAAAGAAGTCTTTTCAGAATCACGATTTGAAAGAAAACGCTATATTAATAAATAAACTTTATCTTGCCTGCTTTCTTTTAAACGACTTTATATGGCATCAGTGTATTGACTTCATTACACTCAGGCCATAAAAGATGGTTTTGAATTAAGATCAATCCGTGTTAACTATGATTGAATAAAGATGAGCAGGATCTATATCATTATACTATCTTGGGTTCCAGCTAACTTCCTGTGTAGTGCGAAACATGTTTTCATAACAAGTTCATCTTTTGATATGAAATATCGAGTTTTTAACGTAATAGTGGAAAGGGCTTGGCAGCTCGCCTAATACTTACTTTTACGAGCTACCGAGGAAATTGTTGGCGAAATGCTACAAGAGATGATCAAAGGAGACCACCACCAAGTCTCCATAGTAACATATTTCTATTGCTACATATGTAAATAATACTAGCTATTCACGCGACTTCGTCGTTGACGAATAGTTAATTCACAGGAAAGCCCATAATATTGATAATATGTTTAAAATATGTTTAAACGTCACTTTCTACGTTCAATCTGACTCGGTTTAAGTCAATCTATTAATTTTTTTTTTCTTTTTCTGAAAATAATTCTAATCCAATTGACATTATACTATATAATTTTATGTTATATATTTCTTTTTTTTTGTGTATTAAGAGCACCATCGTGCAAAATAAACAGTTATTCTATTCCATTTTTTGATCTAGGTGAAATTATGAAGCTAGACCTTGTATTGTTAGAGTGCTTAAAGTCAGAATCTTAGCGAACTGTACACGCAATGTAACTTTGTGACTGCGAGCCTTGGCAATATTTTATACGAAAATATTTTTGATGGGATCGAATGTTGCCAGAAATAAAAACAAAAACGTCGCCTCTGTATTCTAGTGATTCGGCGGTATTGACTACATGAGGTCTCAAATTTGATTCCTGGGTCTGGTAATTCAAAAAAATGTTTTTTTTATTTTCTAACAAAAAAATTGTTTCTTAAAACTATAATATGAGCTTGAGTAATGATGCCACCATACCAAAATGATACCAAAATAATAATAATGATACCAAAAGCCTGACATGACTTACTGACGACTTATGACTGATGACTAATAATTATAATTGATATAAAATTTGATGCAAATTTCTATTTGGCTAATGGCAAAATACTAACGTGTCGGCAAAAACCTAAAGAAAGAAAAAGACGCTAGCCAATATAGCGGTGTAAACTCATGGTAAGGCCTCTGATGACGTTTCAAACGAAATATGACCAGAACCTGCCGTCATTAATAAGTGAACTTTCTGGACCTGTCTGTTGGATGGGAATTTATTTTTGTTCAGGGCCGATTCTGCTCTTGAATGGAATATTAGATGACCCATTAGTAGGGTGCACATTTTTTCAGACTAAAATGGGACATCACTTTTTTAAGACTCCAAAATTTGCCCGTATGTGTTTCGCGATTACTTGGCTAAGGGCTAGTCCGCATTGCGAATTTTCACCCAATGCAATTTTTTCAAAATTCTGTAATATATGTCATGTGTCATATATGTGTGTCATATACAAGTATCCACACTGGATGGCGGTGATAATATCGCTCGGAAAATCTCGGTGATCTGTTACAAATTTAAGCGATGGGGCTTGGATTCATTTTCCCGAGAAAAAAACCGCTTGAAAATTCTTCGCGTCATTTGTGCAAAAGGTAGGTCATTATTCGGAGGTGGACGTATATATAATTGATCAAGATCCGACAAGTGGCATTTGAGCTACATTCAAAAATGCATTATTTTAACGTGACAACGTCTTGTAATTCGATGGACCCGGCTACACGCACCAAAAAGCGACTCATGCGGCGTTACCTCGCTCTGAGGCGTTTCATTTAAGGCTTGAGTGCAAGCGAAAGCGCGGAACGAGCGACCAAGAGGCACAATCGGCCTCCGTTCTTATGACGCTGACCGCTGTCACTACTTTTTACTGACGATAGTTGAACAACTATCGTCAGTAAACCGACTTTACAGACAACTGCCTTTTTTGTGTATCCCGAATATATGGTAATATAATACTAAAATTAAAAAAAAAACTCAATAACCCCCTACAATAACATGTACTCGTAAAATAGTGTAAGTACGTTAGTGTAAATGCGTATAAATATGCATAGAGAAAAAGGGCGGACCTTAGTGATAGTGCCTGAGGCTAGATGGGAGTATTCTAGTTGTATATCTGTCTATGTCTTCGGTGATATAGGCGTAAAAATAGTTTTGAGGTTATTTTTATTAGGAACAGATAAATGAAAACCAGGACAGTCCCATTCAGAACGGGACGTCTGGTCACGTGACCCATTAACGGAGGAAAAATTAAAAAACTCAGTCCATTTTAATTTTAATATTTAACGGTTGGCACTTCGTTATTTATTGCTTTGAGCATTGGGATCTACGGATAATTAGATATTTTTTTTACTCGAATGTTAAGGGAAGTTATGTTTTTTGTGTATGTGTTCTCGTATTATCCTACTGTCGCCTACATTAATCATGTCAATATTTCTGCTGACAGAATTGTGGCAATAAGAAGTGTGGACTAGAAACGGAATCACTTCAAAATTGTATTAGATGAGTATGCTAGCTGCTCAACTTTTTTGTATATTTTAAGGAATTATTTATATTTCTGTGGCTTAACGCTCGCTGACCGCATTTAACAGTGAGATCTGAGAAAGAGTGGGATTGAATTGTTGTTGTTAAAATGAGAGAGGTTATGGCGTGCTGGTTCGGTCATGTGGAAAGAATGACAGATGAAAGATAGACAAAGCAGATATACGATGCGCATTTGGATGGATTTGGTACCCGGGGTGGGAGGGAATAGGTTGACAATCCACGACCAAATTGTTAGGTATTATCCGAGGGTGGTGTCTAGAGTCTTCGAAACCGGCGTGTTTGTATAAAAAGGGTAATGAATGTGAAGGAAGCCAGACAGGTTTGTCAGATTCGTGAGGTCTGGCACTCGATACTCTCTGCCTACCTCGTACTAGACTTGGCGTGAAGATATGTATGTCTGGGTATAAATACTAGAGTCGCATTATTAATTATTAACGTATTGATCATATTCGAACGCCTCATCAATGATTAGTAAGTACTAATTAATACTTAGTTAGTAGACATCCCATCCTCAAGTTGGCAACGCACCGTTTACTTCTGACTTCATAATATCAGGAAACCAGTTTCCTTTTTTTATTTTAAATAAATGAAAGAGATAACCTAGGCTTATAGACACCATAGATGTTATTTTTTTTATGACATTGGAAGGCAAACAAGCAGACGGATTTCCTGACGGTAGGAAATTCTCGCCGCCTAGAGAAACCAAAGGTGGTAATGGTGTGTTGCCAACCAGAGGCCGGGATGTTAGGCCTCGAGCAAAAATAAGTTAACCGGCTACCTTACCCTCCGAACCGGAACACGTCATGTCGTTATGGCGGTAGGAATAGGTAAGGCGGTGGTACTAATCCGGGTGAGTCGCTGCGTAACTCTACCACCTAGTAGGATGTCACGGTGTTAGTAACGGCAAGTCTATGCTCGCCTTTCACGAGCTGCCTGACACAGGAAGGCAGATGGTCTATTCTAAAAGTGAGCCCGGACCAACACGGGGAAACATAATTGTTTAAGCCGTTTTCGAGATTCATAAAAATATATCGCCTCTGTGGTCTAGCGGTCCGGGTGTTGGACTTGACTGCACGAGGTCCCGGGTTCGAATCCCGGGTCGGCCAACCCAAAATTGGATTTTTCCAATTTTC
>NJDD01037682.1:168644-206546 GCA_002245505.1 Calephelis nemesis
GGTGGTATATAAAAAACAGGAAATTACACAAACGGTATTCATAATAAATGTCTTTGGGTGTTTTTAAACTTGTTCTTATAATAGTTTGTAAAGTATATTCATACCTGTTTCTCGGATGAGGTAGACAGAGATACAAGCAGCGCGTGATGCAGAGGTAGAGTTTAGCAGCGACTCTTCCGGATTGGTACCACCACCTTACCTATTCCTGCCGCCATAACGTCACGGTGTGTTACGGTTCGGAGGGTAAGGTAGCCGGTAAACTTAATTTTGCTTGAGGCCTAACGTCCCGGCCTCAGGTTGGCAACGCAACATTACCACCTTTGGTGTCTCTAGGCGGCGGGAATTTCTTACCATCAGGAAATCCGTCGGCTTGTTTGCCTTCCAATATCATAAAAAAAAGATTATCCGAAGGTACTTAGTCCCACAATGTGATAGGTGCAAGCCTATCTTTAATCCTATCCTTCAATTCTATCCAATTTAATTTTGGAAATATCCGATTTCCATGCAATTTTTCATCTCCGTTTAGTCCTTTAGGAGTTGATTATGAAAACAGAAGTCTATGATAGAACTCGGGGTTTCGACTATTGTATATCAAATTTGATCAAAATCTGTCGAGCGGTTTATGGTAACGCGTGACTGAGGGACAGGCTTGCCACCTATCACATTGTGGGACTTAGTGTCTTCGGCTAGTCGTGGGTGCCCTGGTTGTGCCTCTGCCTACTTTTTCTGGGATATGGGCGTGAAGATACATACACATACATAACTCGTTTAACTTTTTGTTAATTCCTATGTATTACTTGTAACTAGTTAGATAAAATGTTTCACGTCGTGTCGACTACATGCATAGTAATGACTAACACCGTTAACTTGTATTGTTTTGTAAACAAAGTAATAAAAAAATACGGTTAAGAACTAATTATTTTGTACTATCTCATATCTTTGTTTGTGTATTAACGTTTTTTATTACCACGTGTTGTTCTATGGTGTTTGTATTGTCACATAAAAAAAGTTTTCTTGCGGTACTCGTTAGGGAGCGCTCAAGTATTACGTAGCGCAATGTTTAAAATTTTTTGAGCCCTCTTTTCCCCTTGTAACGCACCGTAACGTTTTTCTGTACCCCCCTCTCCCTATCTAAACGTTACGTAGCACTCAAGTCATCATTTTTACCCTTAAATCGCAAAAAGTTATATTATAGCTTTTATTCTTGCTATACTTTCAATCGCCTTTGCGGTAATAATAAATACTAAATAAAATTTATATTTATTTATGTTTACTAAATAAATTAACTATGTTTTTACTTAAAAAATTTTGTTACAACACGTTACGTAACATTGTTTTTTTAAGTAAAGAATTAGTCTATTTATTTAGTAAATATAAATAAATATTAATTTTATTTAGTATTATTACCGCAAAGGCAATTAAAAGTATACCAAGGATAAAAACTATAATATTAATCCGGGCAAGTCGCTGTAACCTAGTAAAATTATGATTTTTAAATTAGGATAAAGTAGGATTGCCACCTATAACATAGCGGTACTAAACAACTTAAAGTGGCAACCCTGGCTGTATTAGCCTACTACTTAGAAATTCACTACTGAAATTTACCGAAAGCCTAAATATTTTTTACCTTTTTTGCCAATAGCTTTTTGCGTTACAGTTAAACGTTGCTGAGTATAGCTAGTTTTTTTTAAATACTGCCTTATAGTTTTGTTCACTACAACACATAGAAATGGCTAACACCGTAACACTTGTAATATTTTGTAAACAAAGTAATAAAACATTATGGTAAAGAACTTTAAAATTGGTATCATACGATATAATTATAAGCCGTTAATATATTATCATAGGTAATGGTGTCTATTCCACTTCAGGGCCATTCATAATTTATTTATGGTGAGGGTAATTTACTTTCCACCCCTCTATAGTTAGATTTTATACGATTACAATTATCCCTTTCCACTACTCCCTTAACAGGAAGTGTTTTGTAAGATATGGATGTATTTATAAAATGAAATGATTTTTCTTCAGTAAATATTAAAATTGAGTGTGAGTTTGTCCTTACCGTTAAGAGAGCTACCTGCTATTTCTCTTTGTTACAACATTTCCTAACCTCATAATTTTGAGTCGGTTAAAAAGGCCAGCTTATCCCTTACAATATATATCTTATAGCTGCCTTAAGAAAGAGAGAAAAGAAACATATCCAACTTTCGCCTTTTTAACCGACGCCAAAACAGGAAGAGGTTATATGTTGACTTATATATTTTAAGTATGTTAATCGGTTCCAGTCACTTCTGAACCGATTTTGAAGATTATTTATGTATTTGAAAAAGCGCTCTTTCGACGTAACTCCGTTATCGCCAAATCTGGATCTAAATCCTAAGGAAATCGTCAAAAACATGTTTTTTTTTTTGTGTACGTAGATGACATACTTATTGAAGCTTTTTTCCGATTTTAAAACTTATTTATGTATATGTTTGAAAAATCACACTTTCGACGTAGTCCTATTACCATCAAATCTGGATCTGATTACGGAATCCTAAGGACATCGATGAAAATACATTTTATTGTACTTACTTACTTTTTTTAATATTTTTTGCAGTCTTTTAAAAACATCATAAAAAATAGATAGCATAAGTTTGATATAAGATAAAGGCTGAACAGAATAGACACCAATGGCAAATGTAATTAATATTATACGGAAGTGGAAAAAAATACGGTTTCGTTTCACTCGCATGCTTCTAGGGCATTAGTGTAAACGTAGTACAGTGTCGGCCATAATAATGTCATCGTTTTACTTTTTTTCCAGTTTCTTTATAATGATATGACTCATGAGTGAACTATGAAGTCATCCAGTCAAGACCTTTGCATATAAACTTTTTAATGCAAATAGAACGTTGTAGAAAGAATTGTAATTTACATAAACTTATTTATATAAAAAAAAATAGTCAAATATACGAGTAAATTTCTGAAATTATAGAACTGTTAGATTCTATACTACTTATCGTCGGTGCTTGGTGGAATTCCATTCTCGATGCAATTTATTTAGAATAATACCGTACGGTGCTATTTTCAACAAAACTTCAGTTGTTATATAGCCCTGATGATGCTTGTATAGCGAAACCGGTTGGCTAAATCATACAAATAAAAAATAAAAAAATATATTGTGGAAAGTACAAGTGTTTCTAAATAAATTGCATATAGAACTGTTATTGATACAATTTCGTAGCCGTTATACGATAAATATAAATTTTTGCGGGAACTAGTAGACGATAAACCTGAACAAGGTCTTTTTTATGCTTTTACCCCGTGTTGGTCCGGGCTCCTTTGTAGAATAGACCATCTGCCTGCCTGTGCCAGGCAGCTCGTAAAAGGCGAGCATAGGCTTACTGTCACTAACACCGTGACATCTGACTAGGTGGTAGAGTTTCGCAGCGACTCACCCGGATTGGTACCACCGCCTTACCTATTCCTGTCGCCATAACGTGATGACGTGTTCCGGTTCGGAGGGTAAGGTAGCCGGTTACCTTATTTTTTCTCGAGGCCTAACATCCAAGCCTCTGGTTGGCAACGCACCATTACCATCTTTGGTGTCTCTAGGCGGCAGAAATTTCTTACCATCAGGAAAAAAATAAAACAAAATGCTAGGAGATGAAAACAAGTTGAAGAAGAGAATTGTGGTTTAATTTATTTAAATTCTTAAAATTGTTTGTATTAATAATCTGTAAAAATAATCACGTAATGAAAAGAAACGCAGTGTTTTAAATAATAAATTAGTAATTATAGTATTTAATTTTTTAAATACCTTTTTAAATATTTGCACACCACAAGTTGGTCGATAATGTTGGAATGACTAAATAATTTTGTTACATGTTTTTAACACTCATATTCCTCAAATATTTTATTTTTTATTTTTGTTTTCTACAACAAGAGAGCTAGAGTTGCAACACTAGCGTAGTCAACCGAAAGGTCTAAAAAAAAGTACCTAAGCCTTTTCATGACTTATACCCGGTTCCTATATTTAAGAAACGAGACCTTTTTTAATACGTATGGTAGTATTTTGCACGATCAATAAGATTGCTGACAACAGTTGCTCGTTTTTGATAGTTAACTAGGAACATTTTTTGTAAATATGAGTAACGCTTCGTTACTTTTGAGCTAATTACGAATGCTTAAGCCTACTGATAACATTTCATTGATTATAGGAACCGGACATAAGAAAATAAGTCGTACTGTTTCAGAAATGCCGGCGCCAGCATCTTATTCTCTAAACGCCTGGTATGAGGTTTTGACTACAGAATATGTAAGTAGGCATCGAAAATGTTAACACTGGCACAAAGCGGACATCTATGAAGAGCCGAAGGTACTGCTTCCCACAATATGATAGGTGGCAACCTATTGCCAACCGAGCATCCAATATCGGGCAATGACTTCTTATTAGAATATTTAAAAATAACTAAGTGGCCTAACCTGGGAGTCGAATCTGACACATTATGTAGTTAATTCCAAAACCGGACTACTACTACTACTACTACGGATTACTAGACCACTTCAGCGATAAGCGATGTACTGTAGTAGAAAATTCGTGCTCTAGAACTTCTAGGACGGCTTCCAGTTGTGATTTTTTTAACAGTTTTGCACTTGTAAATATTGTTTCCTTTACCTAAAAATATTTTTGGCGCTTTTCGCTGTCTGTTAAAAAACACGAACATCAGTGAATTAGTGCATGTAACTTTTTATGTCCTGAAGTGTACACAGGTAAATTCCACCAACAAATTTCGCCTCGGACAGATAAATAAAGGGAAACTATGTCCAGTGTTAACTATTATCGCTTTAATTTATTCAACAAAACATGGCTCGGTGAAACAAAAAGCCATTATGGGTAAATGATAGAGGCTCCCCTTTTTTATTTTAGGAAATACCTTTTAAATTATTAAAATACTAGATGTTGGCTGCGACTACGCGTATTATCGCTATTAACCGCTCCCGCGGGAACTTATTTCTAGCAGGATAATAATTCCAGTAATAGTCTGGTCAACATACACCTTTTAGGACAAATTGTATACTTTCCGAAAATTACGACCAGTATAATTCAATTCGAAATACTATATAGAAAGTTTAAGGTAACACCTCAAAAAAGGGAGATGAAAATCGCAATAGTTATTCTTTAAACATCTTATATACAATTGAATTAAAATTTGTTTATAACAATCATTTAAACATTGGCATTAAAAAGTAAAAAAAAATATCAATCCGTATAATATCAATAAAATTTAACTTTTATGCAGGCTTTAATATTTCAGAGACTAAGAATTTAAAAAAAATAGGGGAAAGTTAACATTTTTTATATTTTCCAACAGAAATCAATTTTTTATGCCTCCTAAAAATTGCTAATTGAAGTAAAAAAAACGCACTAGAGTTGTAGTTAAATAATAATCTATTTTTTATCATAAAATTCGATACAAAAAGTTATTAACATTTTAATGTAGTGATTGACATACATAAAAATGTGTACGTTGATCGATTTCTCCATAATTTCTGGACAGATTTTTTTTATTTTACAGTGCGTGATTTTGATGTGACCCCATTGCCACTAACTCAGAAAAAACTTATTTTTTGTGTACCTAGACGAATTACTTATTGAAATCGAAGTCGGTATTTTGCAAAATTGTTTGAAAATACATATTTTCTATTTTTTTTGTTGCCCGACCCGTGAATCGAACCCAGAATCTGACGAAGTCAAGTCTAACGCCAGACTGCTAGACCACAGAGGTGAAAAGAAGGAAAAAATCATCAAAGTGGTGTTAGTTACACTATTTATAACTCAAGAACGACTGAACCGATTAGGCTGAAAATTGGTGGGGAGGTAGCTTAGATCCGGGAGAAGGCCGTATTATACTTTTTATCTTGTTGTTGGCAATTCACATATTTCTTCCTAATTTTACAAACAAAATGTTTATAGATGTCACTTTATGGATTGGGTACATAAATATAAAGTCGGTAGCTTTATTTTTATGTACCAACTGTATGGTTTAATTTTATTATACGTAGTATCTAGGCTACTATGAGTAGTCACTATGTTAATAATAATCTGCTAAAATTATAACTATTGTTAAGTTTATTTTGTGATGTAGGTAATTATTTGTGTATGGATAACTTTATTTAGGTAAGTAACATGGCCATGCTTTAAGAGTAAGATGCCCTGCAAAAAAAATATAATTTGAGTTTGAGTTCGATCTTGAAGAAACTGGGAAAAACGTTTTAATTTTGAAAACTGGATAAAACATCTCAATTTTTCCTATAGAAACTGTACGGGTGGAACGAAATCGCGGTAACAGCTAGTTACATCCCTTCTAATATTATAAATGCGAAAGTAACTCTGTCTGTCTGTCTATACCAGTGAACCGATTTTGATGAAATTTGGTACAGAGATAGAATAGACCCTGAGGAACAACATAGGCTACTTTTTATTGCAAAAAAATAGACTACGCGGGCGAAGCCGCGGGTAGCAGCTAGTTTAAAATAATACTTGACCTAACAAAAGAACACACCCTGTGTTACCAGTATAAAACTTTTCCCGTAACATTAACTGCCGCGACGGCTGACAGTTGATAAGCTGAACACCCTTTACAGTCATTAATCATATTTCATTACAGCAAAGTCTGTTACTGGTCGTTAATTTTAGTATAATTATTCGTGACTGAGTTTTCAAAACGAATTTGTGAATGAATGAATGAAAATCTTTTTCGGTCTCTCAGAATAATTATTTAATGTTTCAAACTAAGTTTTGTACCGTTCTATTTTAATACTTTTGTGACTGGGAATCAAACATTACAGCAAAGTCTGTTACTGGTCGTTAATTTTAGTATAATAATTCGTGACTCAGTTTTCAAAACGAATTTGTGAATGAATGAATGAAAATCTTTTTCGGTCTCTAAGAATAATTACTTAATGTTTCAAACTAAGTCTTGTACTTTTCCATTTTAATACTTTTGCGGCTGAGAATCAAACTTTGTTTTACGGTAATGGAAGGCAAAAAGACGGATTTCCTGATGGTAAAAAAATCACGCCGCATAGGGACACCAAATGTAATGGTGCGTTACCAACCTAAGGCCGGGATGTAAAGCCTCGAGCAAAAGAAAGTTTACCGGCTACCTTACCCTCTTTTACAAATGGGTAAAAGGGTTGTCACATCCCACAAAAACCTACCACCTATGTATAATAAGATACAGTGACACATATATTAACAAATTTAAATTGCAAATAAGCAAGTGTTTAAATATAAAATGTGCTTGTCGGTATATTTATCACACTATACATCGGTCACGCTTTCAGCGATCTTCCGTTAGTTTAACTATTGTGGAAACACCTTTGAATAATAAACATTACCTTCACGCGTATTTAGTGCGTAATAGGCAGAGTGAGTGCTATTATTATACAATACATTATTTCTTTGTTCGTATTGGTTCGGATCCGCTCAGTGGAATAGAGTAGAATACCGTCATTAGCACCGTGACATCTAACTAGGTGGTAGAGTAGGTCGCTGCAACTCGCCCGGATTGGTACCACAGCCTTGCCTATTCCTGCCGCCATCTAACAAAAATGTTGCTCGGGATTGGATAGGTATGTGCCCGGTTGGCGATAGGCTTGCCACCTATCGAGCATAGGCTTACCCTTCACTAACACCATGACATCTGACTAGGTGGTAGAGTTTCGCAGCGACTCGTTCGGATTGGTACAACCGCCTTACCTGTTCCCGCCGCCGTGACGTCAATCCTATCCTTTGACTTGTTCCAGTTCAGGAGATAAGTGAGCCGGTAAACTTACTTTTGCTCGAGACCTAACATCCCGGCCTCAGGTTGGTAACGCACCATTACCACCTTTGGTGTCTCTAAGCGGCGTGAATTTCTTACCATGAGGAAAGTCGACTGCTTGTTTGTCTTCTAATATCATAAAAAAGCAAGTTGTAGAATATTAGGCCTGTTTTGGAGATATAACCCTCACTCCAGATCGGAACAAAAGACTGACATTTTGGCTTCAGGAAATGAAAAGTTGGTTTATCCTTACTCTGCCAAATTACTGCACAGTAGTCTATCAAAGGTTTTATGTATGTGATGATGTCACCATAGCTTTTAAGGACACATAGATGTATATCTAATGTGCCATAATATAGAAATATTAGCTGCCTCGGTGACTTCATGCTGCTTTGATTTGACAGCAGCACAATATACAGGGTCTAATTTTTTTTAACCAATCAGAAAACCATTGAAATATGAATAAATGAACAAAAAAACTTCTATAAAAAAAATCTATTCGTAGGTTTATATTTTATTTTATTCCCTTATACTTAAAAATGCCTGGACTCGAGACGAATTCGGTTAATGCTGGTTTAATAATAATCCTGGAATTTCAGAGAAGGTTAAATGACAAGAAAAAAGGAAAAATGCGGTCAAGAAAATCAACTTTTTATTTTTTCTCATACCAATGCAATGTCAGACGAAACATAGTCCGCCGAGACGGGTAGTTATTTATAAATATTGCAAATTTGAATTCTATTTTGCAGTTATTGCGGAATGTGTATGTGATAACCCCATCGCTACACTATCCAGTAACTTAGATTGCTGGAATTTTCCACGATCAGCTAGAATGGTGGCAAAGTTTTTCAATGACTCCAAAACGATACTATAGCTTTTATTTAAAAAACAAATATTTATTTCCACAATATGTGTTTAGCTACTACCAAAATATATAATCACATCAGAGTTTAGCAGCGGCTCGCCCGGATTGGTACCACCGCCTTACCTATTCCTGCCGCCATAACGTCATGACGTGTTCCGGTTCGGAGGCTAAGTTAGCCGGTATACTTACTTTTGCTCGAGGCCTAACACTCCGGCCTCAGGTTGGCAACGCACCATTACCACCTTTGGTGTCTCTAGGCGTTGTGAATTTCTTACCATCAGATAATCCGTTTGCCTGTTTGCCTTCCAATGTCATAAAAAAAAACATCAACATTTTCTGCCACTTCGGAATCATGACCAACCTTCCAAAAATTTACAATCAAAACTATTCTCTGTGTGTTTAATCGACTCAAAAGGGCGAGGTTATTAGTTCGACTTTTGTTTCTTTATGTGTGTATTACAAATATGTTGGTTCTTATGAGTATTAGTACTCGGTAAATCCTACTAATATTATAAAAGCGAAACTGTAACTACAACTAGCTGATGCCTGCGGCGTTGCCCGCGTGGTTAATGGTATCTCAGGATCACTTTTTCGGGATAAAAACTATCCTGTGTGATAATCCAAGTTACCCTCTATGTGTGTGCCAGATTTCATGAAAATCGTTTTAACAACAAACGTTAAAACAAACATACAAACTTTCGCATATATAATGTTAGTGGGATTGGCCACACATACAACAAACATGTAACATACATACAAAGAAACAACAATCGAACTAATAACCTTTTTTAAATCGGTTAAACACACCGATGCAAATTAAATTTCTTATTAAATTAATATTCAGTTTAAGTAATTTTCTCACAGTTAATGGTAACAATTAATAATTACCAACAAACCAATGAATTATAACCATTGTTTCTCAACTAATTTGCAAGTGTAATTGTTGCAAAATTATACCAATAGTTACTAACATCGCTTAAACACGTAATAAATTGTAATCAAGCGGTTTACGACGCAAGTCATAAGAATAAGCGGGCTATTTATTTGGGATGCTTTTAACACCAAGTGTCCTCAGGTCCTGTTCTAAAGGCTGTTGTCACGAAAACGCTAGTTTTGTAAAATTACTTCATCTGAATCAAAATAGTTTTTTATCTCGGTACTTACTTGTTTTTGTATCGTTTCTCCAATGTATGTTACTGAACGTATCTGCATTTTTAAATGTTGGCTGTCGTTGCTTTAAAACTAGTCTAGTTTTAGTCTTAAAACTAGAACGTAGAACATACACAAAAACTTAAATAATATTATATTTAATAAACAGTACAAATGGAAAAACTTTTTTCTTGTTTTCACATTTTTTTGAGTTTAATTAGTTTAATTTATGTGTACACACGTGTGCATATTTTTTTGGTTGATTCCTGTAACTGGGATAGCTGTAAGAAATAGTTAGTAGAAGGAATAAGTTTACATATTTTGTGTAAGTTTTAGATTTCCTTTTGATATTTTGTGCAGGATAAATAATTTAATAAATAAATAAAACCCCAATTTCGCGAATAATGAGTTATTGAAGTACAAAAATATTAAGGTATTTTCCAAGGAATTCTCTTGCTGGCTACAGCAGTTTTTAAAATACACAGAATGTTTAGTATTCTCGTTGATTCAAAAAGTAATTACTTTTCAAATTGTTTAGTTTTGCCAAATAAGTAGAGTTTTATTACTTTATGTAGACTTGCTTAATCAATATAACCATTTTTGTACAATATATACACCCATACAATAACATCATTTTGTATTAAAAAGATTTTAAAGATTTTAAAACTTGGTAATATACATATATGATGGAAAACTTTTAGTTTAGTTCGTATACTAATAATAAAAGAGCACAGACTAGTAATACACTACAAGGCTAATTTATCTTATAGGTGATCTAAGATATGAAGAATAAAATAAAAGAAAACAGTTAAGCAGAAATCTTATGTCATGGACCAAACGCAAATTTGGCAATAAATGGGCACAATTTAATAGCGTTGTTTACAGACCAGTCACACACACATACACACACACAGCACACTGCTGTAAATCTATCTTCCTTCGGCAATTGTGTCGGAAATTAAACCATAATGGGTAAGTTGTGATTACGAAACAGACATAACTAAAATTCATACTAATATTACAAATGCATTTGTTTTTACGTATCCCCCTTGTTGGTCCTTCCTGCCTGACAGCTAGTACAAGACGATCATAGGCATACCGTCACTAGCACCGTGACACCCTACTAGGTAATATTAAGTCTTGTATGAGGATTAAGGCTATTATTCCCGTGTTGGTCAGGACTCCTTTGAAGAATAGACCATTTGCCTAACAGGAGCCAGGCAGCTCATATAAGGCGAGCTTAGGCTTACCGTCACTAATACCGTGAAGAATTACTAAGAGGTAAAGTTTCGCAGCAAGTCGCCCGAATCGGTTAACCGCTTTACCTATTCCTGTCGCTATAACGTCAATGCTAACCCTTGGCATGTTCCGGTTCGGAGAAAAAAAAGAAAGAAAAGAAAAGAAGAACTATTTATTTGCGGAATATGAGTGTTACAAAATTATTTAGGTGTTTCTACATATTCTACCAACTTTTGGTATGCAAATATTTTAATAGTTAGATATTAATCAATTAGTTAGTTTAATTATTTACCTACTATTTATAGATTGTTTATTGTATTGATTAGGTACATGATTATTTATTAATACAAACAATTTTTAGAATAAAAATTAATTTATCCCTGTCTACCGTAAACTACCACTGTTCCCAAACTTAGCCAGACAGGAGAAGAAACGGCAAAACAAACTCCTCGGCAACCAATCATATTATTAGAAATAATTTATTATTTATTCTTGAACAGTTGCTTGTATGTTTGTGTCTGAGAGTTTATTTTTATAGCGAAAACATACATTTTTTTATGATATTGGAAGGCAAACAAGCAGACGGATTTCCTGATGATAAGAAATTTCCGCCGCCTGGAGACACCAAAGGTGGTAATGGTGTGTTGCCTATCTGAGGCCGAGATGTTATGCCTTGAACAAAAGTAAGTTTACCGGTTACCTTACCTCACGGCATGACGTTATGGCGGCAGGAATAGGTAGGGCGGTGGTACTAATCCTGGTGAGTCGCTGCGAAACTCTACCACCTAGTCAGATGTCACGGTGTTAGTGACAGTAAGCCTTTGCTCGCCTTTTAGGAGCTGCCTGGTAGGAAAGCAGATGGTCTATTCTTCAAAGGAGCCCGGACCAACACGGGTAACGGGTACATACTCAAGGTTTTGTGGAAATAACTGATAGTTGTAACGTCGGGTTCAAAATGAAAGATAGTTTAGACAACACCCCATTAACATTCTTGATTTCTCAAAATCGGTTAATTTTCTGTTTCTAGAAAAAATGTTGCCACGAATTTTATAATTAAAAAAAACTTTTTTTATTATACTTAATTATTTCATAATATACCTTTCTAACTATTATTAATTTGCATTTAACCATAAACTTCACGTTATGAATTTTTTCAGTACTTTTCCGTAATATAAAGTTAATTTTATATTCTACATAATAACGGAAAACTACAGTGGTTTTTAAAATGCACAGAAAGTTGAGCGGTCTCGTGAATATCACGAAACTTATTATTTTAGAATTTTTATGGTTTTGCTGAATGAGTAGAGTTTTATTAGTTTACGTAGACTTGCTTTTCTCAATATTAATATTTTTGTGCAATTAATTCATACACATAATAATAAAAACTCATACAATATATAATAAAAAGAATAGAAGGTATGTAATATCTAATAAAAATAATATGGTGATGGAGATAAGCTTGCCACCTATCACATTGTGGGACTTAGTGTCTTCGGCTAGTCGTGGGTGCCCTGATTGTGTCTCTACCCACCGTTCCGTGGATCTCATATCCAGTGAAGATACTTTTTTTACATACATAAAATACATCATTTTTTGTTAAAAAGTAATACTTATTTGCCTTTCTCAATCAACTTAAAGACAAAGTGGAGTCTGATGATCAGAAACCATCAAAATATTAGCAGCAGACGGTTTTCATTTCTCTGCTTGGCTTATTGTAATATGAAATAAAATAAAAAAGTTTTAACGCAAAGAAAGGATAGTATTTTTTTATAACTGAACTCATAATATAATTATTTTACCCTTTTTCGCTTTGACTATACGGAGGTAATTTCATTTCTTCATCCACTTAATTATTTTACAATGCTTTTTTTGTAATCGTTTGATATCCCGATTTATTTACAGAAATTTTTTGACGGTGTGTACATTATATATTTCTTTATACAGCGAATAAACACATGGCTTTCATGATTATTAGACGTATTGTAAACGTATTCCGGCTAACCACCCTCCGGACTGAAACATAATAATATCATTATAGCATCAGGAATAGATAAGGCGGTGGATCACTAACCGGGCAAGTTGCTACACAGCACTCTACCACCAGTGGTCTTGTTGGCAACGTCTCGTGTAACCTACGCTCGCTTTTTTACAAGCTGCCGGCAGAGGCAGATAGTCTATTCTACAAAGAGAAACCGGACTAATAAGGAAAAAATGCTTTTACAAACTTCAAATGAATTTATAAATGATTAGTTATATTTTATGAACCTACTAAAACATTTGTACTCGAACAAAAAAAAGAAACAGTCATATACGTACCCGTAAATTTCCTTCTGAAATGGGTAAATGTCTGTTTGGCGATAGATTCTCCATCTATCACATTGTTGGACTCAGTATTTTCAGCTGGTTATAGGTGCTCCGTTTGACTACAGAAGAATGTCTACATCTTCGGGGATGCTAGTGAAGATGCTTAATTTTTTGTAGAAGGTAAACCGTGGTCTAAAATAAAATTACACGTCAAATTGAGAACCGTGCTCCATTTGTCGTCAGTTGAAAAATAAATAAAATTAATTTTTTTTTCAGTCATGTCATGTCTGCGTATAACAAATACAAGTTTTCGGTACATAAACCTGTGCACCTTTGACATATAGCCGGGGCACACGCCAAAGTGAAAGTTCTTGCTTTGTAAATGTGATTTGTTGCCCTTATACAACACAAACGTGTTCAAATTGTAACAATAACTGTAATTATGTTCATTTGTAATTATTTACACCTTGTCTTAATTCGTAATCACTTTAAAAAAGCTTGTAAGGTTACAAAAAAAAATATTATTGTCAATGCAAAAATGTGTAGGCAGGTATTTTTTTTGTTTCGTGTTGCCTCGTTGCGATAATATTATGTTAATACTAGCTGACCCGGCAGACGTTGTTTTGCAATTTTTTTGCTGTGATTCACCATAATCACAGAGGGTTATAAAAATAGATATTGGCCGATTCTCAGACCTACTTAATATGCTCACAAAATTTTATGAGAATCGGTCAAGCCGTGTCAGAGGAGTACGGTTTCTAACATTGTGATACGGGAATTTAATAAGTATGTAAGATAAAATGAAATAAAAAGTATTTATTTACGAAATAAGTATTAAAAAGTTGTTACAAAACTATTTAGGCATTCCAACATTTCCTACCAACTTATGGTGTGCAAACATATTAATAAGTAGGTATTTAATAACTACTAGCTGCTGCCTGTGGCTTAGCCCGCATTTTCATATGAACCCGTTCTGTGATTGGGGTTAAAAGTATGTATGCCTAAAATATGTTAATCCAAGTCACAATCTATCTGTGTTCCCAATATCAGACAAATCCATTCAGCCATTCAAGCGTGAAAGAGTAACAAACATCCGTATATTATACTCACAAACTTTCGCATTTATAATATTAACAGGATCTCATTAGGATTTTTTTGTTTAATAAGATAAAATAATAGTACCGTATAAATAAAATAGTAAGATTCATAAAATTAATTTAAAATAATAATAATAAAATTTTATTAATCATCAAACTTCATGTAAAATGGTCCTATACTGACAAGTACCTAAGCCAACAATGGCCATATTAATAACAAAATCTATTAAAACACTAGCTTCCGCCCGCGACTCCGTCCGCGCGGATGTCGGTCTTCGCGTGATAAAACTGCAAAATTAAGATTTTTTCTACGTATTTTTCAGGATAAAAAGTATCCCATTTTATGCCCAGGATAATAAGGTATACTAAGCTTCATCGAACTATTGGTTTTCACGTGATGCCTGAACATACAGACAGACAAATTTTTTTAATCACATATTTGGGTTTGGTATCAATCCAGTAACACCCCCTGCTATTTATTTTTTCAATAATTTCAATGTACAGAATTGAAGCTTCTACAAATTTATTATATTTGTAGATAAAATCTACGGTATAAAAGAGTTATTTATTAAATTTAAAACCTTGAAACACTCGAGTAACACACAAAACAATATTTTACACAGAATCGTAATCAAAACACACTGTCATTGTTTAAAACAACGTTTCGTTGTACGTAAATCTTCAAAACAATACCCCGTTCAGAAATATCATAAATTTCAAACCATTGTTTTTGGATCACAAAACATTTTCTGTCCTTATCGCACGTTTGACGTTTGCATCTTTTATCTCGTTTTGAAATTTATAGCTTCCTATGCAGAATAAATAGTAAAACAGCTGAACCGATTATAATTGATGCTAGAACCGATTAAAAGAATAACAAATTATTATTTCCGATCCGCTGGTTATTTGGCTCAGATTAATTTGTAAAAACATTGTACAAGATATAATTAGCTACTAGTTTACGGCTGTATAAATTTGTTCCAATGCGTTAATGCTATCATAAAAAAGAGATTTTAGAAAAAAAACAACTGTCAAAGAATTGACTGCAGCTGTTTTTTAATTGTTACTTTGCATTACAAATAAGGTTTATGACGGAAATACTTAATAAGGCGTTCTTAAACAGTATTTTATCAAGTATTATTAAAATAAACCCGGTCATGAAAAACGGAACAAATGAAAAAATGTTTTGTTTTTGGATGCCAATACTTTTGCCATTACTAAGGACAAGGATTAATAGTTTAAGAGCCGTTGGAATATCGACCTACACCTATCTGATAACCAGATGAGACACATTTTTTATCAAATATAATTTATAAACAAATATGCCTATAATTACTTGCCTAACTGAAAGTGCTCATGGCTATTTTTAATTAAATTATGTATGCTTTAAGAATGATTTTTTGCAGTAAAATAATCTAAAATTTGATATAACTTTCGATAAGTTAGCAGAACGATGGAGTCACCTATATTTACTTACCTGTTCACATCTCTTTGCCAGTTGTGACACGAAAATGATTAGGCAAGCCTACTGAGGCATATTATGTGTGTTGAAAACTAATAGTAAATTAAAATTCATTTAGTTATCAAAAAAAAGAAAAGAAAGTGATGAAAAAAATCGATTAATGTTAATTTAATTAAAAATAGCCATGAGCACATCCAGATAGGCAAGAAATTATAGGCGTACTTGTTTATAAATTATAATTGATAAAAAATATGTCTCATCTGGTTATCAGATCGATGAAGGTCGATCTCATACGGTCACCTATACAATAATGTCATAATGAAATTCATATGTGAAATTTGTGTAAAGCAAAACCATTAAGCTACTGCTTGGCAGAAGTTAGTAAAATAAATAAATAATAATTAAATAAATAAATATCCCTGGACCAGTTACACAAATTGAATCTAACCACAAAGTAAGCAAATTATACGCTTGTGTCATGGACGTAAGTCAACGATTCTAATATATAGAAATACTTAAATATATACCAGCTATTTGTATGCATATAAAAATTCATTAAAATCGGTTAAGCGGTTTAGCGGTAAAAGAGCAGACAAACAGACTTTCGCATTTAAAATATTATAGTATAGATATCTACATAACACATGATAACTAGATTTGAAGATAACAACATAATAGGGCAATAATTGACCCTTATTTTATACGAAAAGGTGCTTAACTTTTAGGGCAGGTGGCAAATCGAAAGTCCAAACATGGCGGCTAGGTTTCTAACATTGTCTTTGTTTAGGTGAAAATGTGGTATGTGGGGTATTCCTTATTTAGATGTTTTTATAGAACCAGCTGCGGAGTAAGTGGGTCACAGCTGATGTTCATTTCGCCGTTTATTTTTAAGTTTTGTTCTAGAACAGGCATACGGCCGATATTGATAACCTATCTACAGATAAAGATAGGCCTTTTAGAGTTTTGTTGCTAAGATACTTTGGTTAATTATTGGAAAGTAACAGAGCTACCTGGCTGCTATCTAAAATATCACGGTCTTTTATCTTAGATAGATTATTCTAGATTATACTCCTCTGACCGCCTTGTTGGTCGAAACGCTTAGCGTACACGCCTGACTCTACCGATCAAGTGTGAGGCTCGGGTTCTATTCCCTACGGGGACAAGCATTTCATTGACGAACATTTAGATGTCCATATTTCTGAGTCTGGTGTTTATTAAATTTATACTGGTATCTATTTAAGTATTTCTATGTAGTAGTATCGTTGACATATATAATACCAACATTTAATATATGGGCGTGAAGATGCCTTTACTGACAAATAAAATAAAGTATTAGTTATCGCCTCTGTGGTCTAGCGGTCCGGGTGTTGGACTTGACTGCATGAGGTCTCGGGTTCGAATCCCGGGTCGGCCAACAAAAAGAAAATTAGATTTTTCCAATTTTCTAATAAAAAAAATGTTGGTCGGGTTTGGCTATGTGCCCGGTTGGCGATAGGCTTGCCACCTATCACATTATGGGACTTAGTGTCTTCGGCTAGTCGTGAGTGCCCTGGTTTGTGCCTCTGCCTCCCTCTTTGGGGATATGGGCGTGAAGTAACTTTTTTATATAGTTACTCATTTAAATTAGTAATGCAAGTGGCTTAAGATCACCGCTTCAGTTTATCAAGCATCATAACTTTAATGTTTAATGTTTCTGTGGTGGAGTTCTTACAGCACTAACAATTTCATTTTCTTATTTTTTTTATTATAATGGAAGGCAAACAAGCAGTCAGATTTCCTGATCGTAAGAAATTCACGCCACCTAAAGACACCAAAGGTGATACTGATGCGTTGCCAACTTGAGGCCGGGATGTTGGGCCTCGAGCTACTTTACTGGGTACCTTACCCTCCGAACCGGAACACGTTAACGCAAGCATTGGAAGTTATGGCGGCAGGAATACGTAAGGCATTCGCCTGGTTTGGTACAACCACGAAACCAGGCGAATCGTTGCGAATCTCTACCACCTAGCAGGATGACACCTTTTAAATGTGTTAAAAATAGGTATTCCTTTCTTAAAGTATCTTCACGCCCATGCTATGTACCGTTATGTAGTGCTATGCACAAGTACAGCCAAGGCATTCACGCTTAGTCGAAGATACTTATGTACCTCAAAGTATTAGGTGGCAAACCTATTGCTAACCAGGTACATATCCAATCCTAGGCAACGTTGTTGCCCGACCAGAGAATCAAACACGTAACTTCATGTATTCAATGCCACACAATATGACAAAGGCGATTTTCTTTATTTTATAGCCAGTACTAGCTGCGCCCCGCGGTTTCACCCGCGTAAGTCCCAATCCCGCGGGAACTCCGGGATAAAAAGTAGCCTATATGTTATTCTGGGTCTTCAGCTACCTACATACCAAATTTTATCGTAATCTGCTTTGTAGTTTTTGCGTGAAAGAGTAACAAACATCCATACATCTATATATCCATACATCCATACATACAAACTTTCGCATTTATAATATTAATAGGATTATAACGCCTTAGTACTCGTACTATTGTCACATTGGCACAGATAATTTAATTAATATTTGTCTAATTGTGCCATAGATTATTTGAAATGTCACAATTAAAATATGTTATCTATATTCAAAATCTACTTAATGTGCAGTCCGTAACAAGTAGGGGTCATTATCGGCCCATCGACTATTGTATGGCTGTGCCAGCTTTGACCCATAAAGGTAAAAAAGCCATAAAAAGTAATATATTATCACAATAGCGGCAGTGGCAGCTATCGGGAGTGTTATCGGAACATTCATTCATTTGTTTTGTGATAAACATCGCTGTTCGCGTGTTTCCATTCTTCAACAATCCGAATTACATTTAAATATTCAGCATTTTTTCTAATAACACTTTTTAAACTAATGTGATTCTTTGTACGAAGTACACATATCATAAATGTATATAATACTTGTATCTATTCAGATTTTGTGAAAATGCATATACCTATTGCATGTTTATTTCTTGATATTTGTTTTTTAGAGTTCCTAAACAAATAGACAAAGACATCTTGCAGGGAGACTAATTCTGTGGGTTCAAAAAGGGTCTCAGGTTAATTTTTGCGTTTTTTAATTTGTGAGATTTTATCTCGAGCACAAGAAAACCAATACAATTAAAATGTCTTTCTAAAACAAAACTTTAGCTTTTACAAAGCTGAATTTTGTTTAAACAGATTAAAAGAATTGGTAGCTGATGAAAGGCAATTTTTACCAACAAGACAATTTTGCGTAGATTGCTTGTCTAGGAAAAGATCTACTGCCATGCCTCTGCACGACCCCTATATTATTATTAATGTCACTATATAATACACCAGTAATATATACCTACATACATCTCCATTAGAAGAGCCGTATGTTTTTTTTATTGACCAATGATATTCTTTCTTCTTTCTTTTTTACGCCCATTTCTTAGTAGTACTTCCATACTTAGTAGTAGACTAACAAGCAAGTTCTCCACAATTAGCTCGAGGAACCTACTTAGAGGTACTGCTAGGCCACCTACGATTAGCCGAACCTATCGCCGACAGGGCATTTATCCAATCTTGGGCAACATTGTTTCAATAGATGATCAGAATATTGAAAATTTTCAGTAACCGATGACAAAACCTATACAAAACGTCAACTTTTAAACAAATAAATGTGCATCAAAATCGGTGCAAGTGTGCGAAGGTTATGATGCCAGACATACACGTACACAAAACACACCGACACCTAAGACTTATAATCCTTCTCTTTTTCCGCCGGGGGCTGAAATTCGAAAAAATACATTTTTGGTCCACTTAAACCTGAAAACTATATCTGGGACCTCTTATATATAGTTACAGCTTTGCAACGTGATTTTCACTTGTGAAAAATGTCGTATGTCAATGGAAATAGTATCGAGGAGATACAGTCGGCTGACCGCTTTCCACCTTGGCCCAACCCTTTGTTCCGCGTAAGTGGCACAGCAAATTGAATTTATCACAAATTATTCTGTTGCTAAGGTTACAATCACTGCCTTTTTGTTGAGTTCGTCAAGTGTGAAGTCGAATTTACATTATGAAATTAGTGGTGTTAAATTTACTACATTTTGATATCTGGTTTCAACTATGTTACTATTTCAATGTTAATTAAATAAATTTAATGAATTTTCCCAAGTTGGTCCGAATCCTCCGTGTTGGTCCCGGGTCCTTTGCAGAATAGACTATCTGCTTTCCTGCCAGGCAGCTCGTAAGCGAGCATAGGCTTACCGTCACTAACAACGTGACATCTGACTAGGTGGTAGAGTTTCGCAGCGATACTCCCGAATTGGTACCACCGCCTTACCTATTCCTGTTGCCATAACGTTTAGACGTGTTCCGGTTTGGAGGGTAAGGTAGCCGGTAAAGTTACTTTTGCTCGAGGCCTAACATCCCGGCCTCAGGTTGGCAATGCACCATTACCACCTTTGATGTCTCTGGGCATCGTGAATTTCTTACCACCAGGAAATCCGTCAGCTTGCTTGCTTTCCAATACCATAAAAAAGGCCTCCCTGCCCGGTAGCTCCAATTTAATTGCGATATTAAATAAACACATTAATTAATAAGTTCCCCAAATCGGTTCGGGTCTTCTGAGTAGAACAGACCTCCTAGTGTGGCAGCTCTAATGTAATTGCCACATTAAATAAATATATCAATTAGTGAATTTCTACCTATACCCATCAAATCGCTTGGATGTTATACAAAGATGGACGTGTTTTTTTTTAAGAAAAGGGTAATGAGTGTAGAGGAAAGAAGGTCTGCCAGTACCATGAGGTTTGGCACTCGATACTCTCTGCCTAAATCGTGAGGGACTTTTCATGAAGATATTTTAAACGTCAATACTAATTCAAGAATCCATTTCATACTAGAATACATCATCCTATTAATCCTATTAATATTATAAATGTGGAAGATTGTACCTTTGTTTGTTTGTTTCTCCTTCACACAAAAACTCCTGCACCGATTTTCTTGAAATTTAGTACACACATAGAGCGTAACTAGGATAGTTTTTATTTCGAAACAATGTTCCTGTGGCGAGCGAGCAACGCCGCGGGCTACAGCTAGTACTAAATAGATGACATACCTATTTAGTGCTAGATGCTTTAATATCATATAGGCTACTTTTTTTAAAAATCAATCCTCAGAGGAAATGGGGTATGAAAATTTGTATGAAAATCTATTCTACGCTGCGTTTTCGTACGCATGTAAACATCAAGTTTTACTAATACGACGAAAAAAACACAACTAACAAAGGTTATTTGCCACCCCTCCCATAAACCAAAACACCATCTCAATATTACGCAAGATTGTTTTCTTCTCCCGGTGTTTTCACTTCACTTAACTGATATGAACCGCCGCCATCTTGTCCCCCTACTGTAAGCTGTTTGCCATTTCATTTATTTGATCGAAAAACTTTTACCTCGCCAGAACCTCAGGCTCAATTTGGTGAATGAAAAATCGTCTTTTATGAAAGGATGGCTTCGCACGTGGATATGTTTATTAAAACATAAGATTTTATTCGGCTAGTAGAGCTTATATTAAATTAGATGTATAAAACAGAAACAATCTGCCTAACGTGTTATTACAGCTCAAATGATTAAGACAATTTTTTAACATCATTTAAAAAAGGAGACGGTTATTATGTTAGATTTTTAAATGGTTGCATGTCAAGATGTAAATGATTATTTTCTCCATGTAATGTTAATAGGTAGTTTAATAAAAATGCTACTTGTTATAAGAAACATAGATTTCCACAAAGATTTAAAGAATTTTTAAACATTTAAAATGGAATTGAAGTTCTGGTTATTAAAAATATGATTTTGTGACGTAAGTGAATATTTGAAAACATAACAGTATTTTAATTAGATTGTTATTTATTTTCCGGCAATCGTTATAGTTCTATTATACTCAGGCATTATTTTGTATTTTAACAAAATAATATGAATAAATAATAAATGTAATTAATTTGTTAGTAGACATTATAATCTTATTTAATGATGGAATAATTTTATATAAAGTAACTACGAATAATATAAGCTGTTTAAATAATTGCATGCCAACTGTTTGGTTAAATAGGAAAAAGAGCTTGTTTTGTATTTAAGATGCTCTTTACCCTGTGTATGCAAATACCTGTTATTTTTATTGAAATGAAAATGAAATTTATTTATTTGCTGAATATATATGCTAGAAGCTGTTACAAAAGATATTTGTTTATACCAACATATTCTACCACATTGTCGTGTGCAAATATTTTTGAAAATAAACAAATTTATGATTTAAATTTATAGCATATTTTCGAATCCCGGGTTGGGCAACAAAAAAGAGAATTGTTCTTTACCAATTTTCTAATAAAAAAAATGTTGCTCGGGATTGGATATGCCCGGTTGGCGATAATCCAAAAGTTCCAAAAGTTGCAAAACAAGTTTTTGGAACTTAGTGTCTTCGGCTAGTCGTGGGTGCCCTGGCTGTGCCTCTGTCTACTCTGTCTACTAGTCGGGGATATGGGCGTGAAGATACTTTTTTTTTGTAAATAAGATACGTAAAACAGTATAAGTGTTTCCTAATTTAAAAATAAAAATCTAAAAGACAACCTTTCCAACGAAACTGTAAGCTTCGCAAAATTATTAGATTATAGGATAGGCGGTACGGACAGTTTTACTGAAAACAATGATTTACACGACAAAAAAATGTAAAATTGTTTTATCCACACGTTACATCACAAAAGAGTATATAAAAATCGTTAAAAGTATACCTTGTATACGCTATCTTTAAACTATGAACTTATTCCATTACTTATTTACTTTTATCGCCTCTGTGGTCTAGCGGTTCGGTTGTCGGACTTGACAGGATGGGGTCCCGGGTTCGAATCCCGGGTCGGGCAACAAAAAGAAAATCGGGGTTTTTCCAATTTTCTAATAAAAAAAAATGTTTCTCGGGATAGGATATGTGCCCGGTTGGCGATAGGATTGCCACCTATCACATTGTGGGACTTAGTATCTTCGGCTAGTCGTGGGTGCCCTGGTTGTGCCGCTGCCTACCTCTTCGGGGATGAGGGCGTGAAGATGCTTTGAAAGGGTTATCACAACATAGTATAAAACAAAGTCGCTTCCTCTGTCTCTATATCCCTTTGTATGCTTAATCTTTCAAACTACGCAACGGATTTCGATGCATTTTTTTAATAGATAAAGTGATTGAAGAAGAAGGTTTATAATATAAACCTTATTATTTATATTTTATACCCGTGCGAAGCCGAGGCGGGCCGCTAGTATGTAAAATAATTTTTGAGTTTGAACTTTTCAAACTTTTGAACAATTATTTTCATATTTTATAAAAAAAACTTAACCAAGTATTCATATAATTCTTTCCTAGTATCACTCTATATAGTCATGAAAACTGTCTTCGTATTCTGTTCAGTAGTTTTTGAGTTTATTGAGTACAGATATTCAGACAGGCGCAGTTGAGGGATTTCGATTTACAATGTCGTGTATATATCTTGTAAACAAGTCTCCGAAGTGCTTCTGTAGGATTAATGGTCCTTTAAACATAACCCGACCGAATTATATAGCCATCAAGTTTTACGATAATTATCTGTTATCTACCACCCTTGACAGTATTATATCTTTGGGATGTAGGGAATATACTACGGTGATTAGGGTGACAGGGATTTTGGGAAATTTTGGCCTATAGACATCAAATATGTTATTCCTTACCATACTAACACTGTGACATCTCACTACGTGGTAGAGTTTCGCAACGACTCGCCCGAGTTGGTACCACCGCCTTCCGGTTCGAAGGGTAGGTAGCCGGTAAACTTACTCTTGCTCGAAGTCTAACATCCTTGCCTCAGGTTGGCAGCGCACCATTACCATCTTTAGTGTGATAAGGCATCGTGACTTTCTTACTATCGTCAAATCCGTTTGCTTGTTTGCCTTCTAATGTAATAAAGAAACAGAAAACGTAAGATACCAAGCCGGAAGAGTTTTTGCGTCGAAGTATACCGTCTAGTATGACTAGCTACACTAAAAATTATAGTGCACTAGCCACCCGTCCCTGCTTTTCATGGGTGGAGAAACTTCTATGTTATTATTTACATGAAACTTTTACCTCGAATCACTCTATCCATAAAGAAATAACATAAAAATCTATTATAAAGGTCTAAGCAAACGCGACAGACTGCGAAAAGAGACTTTGATTTATAGTAAATCATCATGAGCCAGAGGACGTCCGCGCTAAACATAGGCTTCCCCCAAAGAGTGCCACAAGTCACGTTCACCAGCCGCTTGTATCCAGCGACTCCCCGCGACTTTGACCAGATCATTAGTCCACCGGGTGGGAGGTCATCCAACACTACGTCCTCCGGTGCGGGGCCGCCACTCGAGAACCTTTCTACCCCAGCGGTTGTCGGTTCTGCGAGCAATGTGGCCTGCCCATTGTCACTTCAGATTTCTGACTCTCTGAACTATGTCGGTTACTCTCGTTCTCTTGCGGATCACCGAATTACGGATCATATCTCGCAGAGAAACACCGAGCATAGGCCACTCGAGAACCTTTCTTCCCCAGCGGTTGTCGGTTCTGCGAGCAATGTGGCTTGTCATTGCCACTTCAGCTTGCTGACTCTCTGATCTATGTCGGTTACTCTCGTTCTCTTGCGGATCACCAAATTCCGGATCATATCTTGCAGAGAAACACCGAGCATAGTTCTCTCCATAGCACGCAAAGCGACTCTAAGCTTATTTAAGAGGCCCACATTTAACGGCCAAGTCTCAGTTCCATATATCATCACTGGTAACACACACTGGTCGAAGACTTTCAACTTTAAGCTTTGCGGTAATTCGGACGAAAAGATACCCTTCAGCTTCCCGAACGCTGCCCATCCGATTTGGATTCGGCGGTCGACATCTTTCTTGAAGTTTTATAGTATGTAGTAATCAGCTTTGGTCGAAATTTTGCTATGCACTGGTTAAACTTAGTTTAGGTGTAAGCTATTATTTCAAATGAAACAAAAACGAAGAGATGAAACATTAAACACGTCAAATAAGTCAGAATATATTATTAATACAGCATACTTACGATTTCTTTTTATTTTATTTGTCGATATTTTCGCCTAGTTGCATAGCCGTAGTCAATAGTATCCCGTATAAACAATTAAAAATGTTAATAATACACGATGGTTTAAGTTTAAAATCTTACACACGTACAAACTAATCTGAGAGCACTAAACGTGTTTCCTCTCTTTCTTTAGGAGAAGACAGCGGTAACTTAAATTTAGTTTTAAAAGTACAAAGCAGAATTGACTATCAGAACAGTCCATTACCGGCTAATGTGGTAATCACAAAACTTACAGACACTCAATCAATTTGTGAACATTTTTATGAGTTTTTTATAAATCAGACTAAACTTACACTCAGACTAAACTTATTAAAAATTAGTTTCGAAATAAGCTATTTGGCTTGTTGTTAGATAGAGCCAAAGAGAATATAATCAATAGAGCTTTGTATAGTTTTTACGATTTTTTGCAAAAGTTTCATTTAATTTTGTCTAATATAAATGTCATGACAAATAATATTTTTGGTAGCAGAGGAGTTAGTGTCGCCGTTTCTTTTCCTGGCTGGCTAGGTTTGGAAACGGTGGTAGTTCAAGTTAGATACGGTTAATTCTGGTTGCCTTGGAGTTTGTGCTGCCGCTTCTTCTTCTGACTGGCTAGGTTTGGAAAGGGTTGTAGCCTATGATAGTTAGGGTTAAACCTGCCTACTTTTTTTAAAAAATTGGTAAAATACTAAAACATAATACTGTTGATATTGTAAATGTGAAAGTTTGTTTTGTTTGTTTGCTACTCTTTCACGAGAAAGTTGCAGAACCGATTTTTATGAAATTTAGCACAATAGTTGAGGATAACTTGGATTAACACATAGGATAGTTTTAATCCCGTAAAAATGTTACTGTGGGACAAATAACCACGCGGGCAACGTCGCGGGCGACTGATGATAATATGTTATAATTCTAGATAATAATTTGTGTGAATCTAAAAGTATTTGCAAAATATTGGTATTTTGGTATAAACAAAAATTTTTTTAAACAACTTCTAACACACATATTCAGTAAATAAGTAAATTTAATTGCCGCTGTGGTCTAGCCGTTCGGGTGTTAGACTTGACTGCATTAGGTCTCGGGTTCGTATCCCGGGTCGGCCAACAATAAAGAAAATTGGATTTTTCCAATTTTCTAATAAAAAAAAAAGTTGGTCGGGATTGGAAATGTGCCCAGTTGGCGATAGGCTTGCCACCTATCAATTATGGGACTTAGTGTCTTCGGCTAGTCGTGGGTGCCCTGGTAGTGCCTCTGCCTACCTCTTCGCGGATATGGGCGTGAAGAAACTTTTACAAAATGTTTGAAAATATTGTTTGCTTTAAATACATACTACCTACTCATTTTATTATCTGCACCAATCGTGATCTAATTTACACTCTTGTGTTTTATGATCCGGAAAAAGGTTATAACTTCTTTTTACTTAGCAGTTGAGAGGAAAACTCAAAGTCCCATTTCGTAAAACATCTTTTAAAATCCAATTAAAATTTAGCTATTGATCATTCATTCGAAATAATATATGCAAAAGGGGACCCAAACTCAACGTTTGATAATTAAGGAACATGATAAAAGATCAAATTTTAAAATATTATAAGAAACTGTTGATGAATGAGAAATGACATGCTCCGTTGGTTCGGTCATGTGGGAAGAATTGCAGATGAAAGATTGACAAAATAGATATCCAGAAAAATGTGGAGGGTATAGATACCCGGGGAGACCTAAGCTGATATTCCACGTCCAAACCCTAGGATAAAAGCTATGCAGGCTTCTAGGAACTTGGCACTCAATACTCCTCATCTACCCTATAATAGACTTAGTAGGAAGATGAGCTGTGTCTATACGTATAAATGTACTTAATTGTTATGAAGGTATTTGCACGATAACTAGCGGTGTATAACTTTTAGCATACGATTGGTCATCATCATCATCATCATCATCAGCCGGAGGACGTCCACTGCTGGACATAGGCCTCCCCCAAAGAGCACCACAAGTCACTGTCACCAGCCACTTGTATCCAGCGACTCCCCGCGACTTTGACCAGGTCATCAGTCCACCGGGTAGGAGGTCGTCCAACACTACGCCCGCCGGTGCGGGGCCGCCGCTCGAGAACATTTCTTCTCCAGCTTTTATCGGTTCTGCGAGCAATATGGCCTGCCCATTGCCAAGTGACACCACCGACATAGCTCAGAGTAACCGACATATAATAGTTGAAGTCAACTTGCTAACTCTCTGAGCTATTTCGGTTACTCTCGTTCTCTTGCGGATCATCGAATTACGGATCATATCTCGCAGAGAAACACCGAGCATAGCTCTCTCCATAGCGCGCTGAGCGACTTTGAGCTTATTTAAGAGGCCCACATTGAACAGCCAAGTTTCAGTTCCATATGTCATCACTGGTAACACACACTGGTCGAAGACTTTCGCCTTTTGGTCACTTGACGTCATAGCAGTNNNTCATAGCAGTAGGTATAGAGCGTGCTTTATAAAAGCAGAGCAATGTGTATCTTTAAATCTCCCACCCGAACCCAGTGTCAGCACCCGCGCATACCGGCCCCAAACGTGCCCACCAAATTAGAAGACCCTGTCACGTCCTATCGGAACCTCCGGATCCAATAACTGCGGCAAACGCAAGCCAAAAACTAACTCTCAAGACCCTACACACCACCGTTCTACTTCACCGACGAGTCACTACTCCATCAAATCCACCCAGTCCAATCAAACCACAACGCAGTTATTGGATATAGTCGAGATACGGTCTTCCGGGAGACAGCCCTTCTTGTTAGCGTTATAAAGAATAGTCCAATCTATTTAAAAAATGTTGACTCGGGATGAGCATTCTGCTCAGCTCAAAACATTCCGGCGAAGTTGTGTTGGTTAGCTATTTTAGCAACATATTACGCATTTAAAAAAAAGTCTATAAATCAGTTTGTCCGGGTTTTTCTCTGTTATAGACGATATCCTGAAGGTTTTGTGAATAAACTGCTATAAAGCAAGTGGCTTTTCTGATAGTGAGGACGGTATCAGATAACCCTGGCTTTAAGACACAATAAATGTTACAAGTGTATCATTGTTTTATGGCCGGAATCTGGGTCCAGATTTGTAAATGGTTATTTTGGTGGTAGGAATATATAACAAGACAAAGCTTTGACAGTTGTTAAGAGATGGGCTGGTTTCCATGTTGGGGAAATTGAATAATCTGGTGTTCCAGGAGCTAAACCTCGTGTTGAATAAAACAGCCATACACTAGCTAATTAACGAATAAGACAAAATAATCATCTTACATAAATAAACATCAATTGCTGTTCGTTCGTTTAGTCTCGCTAAACCTCGCGAACGGCTGAACCAATTTGGCTAATTTTGGTTTAGGATTATTAGTTCAAGTCCAGATAAGGATTAAAAGGCAGAAAAAAGGGAAAAATTGCGAGAAAACTAGGAAAAACAGCATTTTAAATTTTGTAATACAAACTGAACTGATGTATTGAAATTCGCCGGGACAGCTAGTACATATTTTAATATCTCAACTAGGTACATACAAAGCTTCTGAATATTTGCTTGTCACCTATCTCCTAAATGACTGGACCGATTTGTTTGAAAATTAGTATGCTTATAATTGTAGTTTTACTTTATTATAGATGTCCGTCAGGTAGCGCTACTGTCGGTGTATCTCTCAAATAACACGGTACTAATTTCGCACGGTCAACTAGTATTACAAAAGCGGTTAATTAAAGAAAACCCCCGGATTACCTATGACACAATTCGAGGACTATTGGAGATTGGTATGAGCCAAATTCAGAAAATTTTACACGAAGAATTGAAAGTTCAGCCCATACCCTAAACGACTGGACCGATTTGTTTGAAAATTAGCATGGTTATACGAGTAGTTATATTTTTACTGCATTATAAATGTCCGTTAGGTGGCGCTACTGTCGGTAGGTCTCCCAATAAAAATTGTATTAATTTCCCACGGTCAGCTAGCATTACAAAAACTTAGGGACTTTTAGCATTCTTTAAAGTGTTAAATCAGCTAGTTAATATGTCCCGAATAAACGAATGCACCTGGCAACACCAATATAAGTGAGAATATTAGAAATAAAATGTTTATTACGTATTTATCAGCGGTGTAAATCTTTGACGGGCTGTTAAATGTGGGGGCCAATCGCTGTCATTCGCCTTAATCGTGCTACCATTAAATCTTTATTAGCCGATTCCAAAAAGGAGAAAATTCATCGTTTGGTACGCAATTACCTTGCAAATGGATTTTAAAGATAATTTTAAGTGACTCAATTCTCTTGTTGTTACGCGATTAATCTAAAATATTGAACCGATTTTGACGATTTTGACGATTTTTGGGAAGATATAGAGTCCGAGTTATATTATAGTGCATAAACTTTCGTAAAAGTGCAAAACTTTTAGTTTGCCTTATGTACAGCTGGCACAACTAGCGCACAGTTATACAAAAAAAAACATAATAGAAGTATTTTTAAAACGCTATTATTATACATCCGAAAGTTATGCATAGATAAAATACTAATTAATAAAGAAAAGTTTGAAATATGAATATATTTCAAATAACGATTGTTTTACCTATTTTGTATGCTTCATCGTTTTTTGTACCGTATTATTTTCAGAGCTTAATTTTTTGGGTTGGATGTAAGAAATTTCAGTACGTTAGTAAGTTCGCCTTTTGCATTTTTACTTCTCCTGTATTTTGTATAAAGTATCTTTACACCCACATCCTTTGAAAATTGTAAATACTCATTTTCCATTTTTTTGTCATTCGACCCAGGAATCGAATCCGGAACACCGGGCCAATATACCGCTAGCTGTTTTTGCTTTTCATGTGCAATAAAGTATTAAATAAATAAAAACTATCCTATGGTAATACTGTTTTCTTATATATTGCTTTTAAAATAAAAATACATTTCTTTTAATTAGAAACATTAAGATAATGTCAAGGTGTAACTATTATGTTGTTTTTGTATAAATTAAATGAATATATTTGAAATAACCCTAACTTATCTATCTCTAAATTAAGGTATATGCTTGTGGAATGAGACAATCAAACATATATCCTTAGACATTACGTACATATATGTTAAAATTGTCTTTACGCCCATATCCTCGAAGAGTTAGGCAGATGCACAACCAGGGCACCCACGACTCACCAAAGGTAATAAGTCCCACGAAGTGATAGGTGGCCTAAAATAACAAATCCCGGACAACATTGTTTTTCATTTAAAAATTTAAAAAATACATATTTTTTGTTCTTCGGTTCTTCATGAAGTCAAGTCCAATACTGAACCGCTAGATCACGTAGACGCTACACATATACGTTACATAATTTTTATGTACCTACATGTGTTTGTCACCTAGCTTATGAACGTCTGAACCAATTCGGTGGAAATTTTGAATCAGATAGTGTCTACATAACAAGAATAATTCCTATTTCCCCCGGTAAAGACAAAATCTGAAAACGAATTAAATTGATTTGCTCCTTTTTTCGGAAAAAGAAAACTTTTTTAAAGGAAGACATATTTTATATGTTCGACTCCTATTTCATTTTGCATGTATGTGCCAATCGATTTCTCCATGATCTCTAAACCGATTTCAAAATTTATTTTTTTATTTGAAAGAGCGTACATTCAAAGTAGATTTATTGCCGCCAATTTTGTGTCTGATTATGGATTCCCAGAAAACTGAGGAGAATACTTAATTTTTGAGCACCATAATGACTTATATTGAAATCGAAGTAATTTTTTTAAATTTTACTGCTGTAAAATCGTTAAATTCCTAATATTTTGTAACTGTTTTTGCAATATATCGCAACAACAGCGCTCCTATACATGAAAGGGTAGTAGGTGGTTGACTTTCACAAGAAACTTATGATGTTTTCAGGCTAACAACGCTCGTATATTGGTACTGTTACATCTATTGTGTCTAAGGCTAACATACAGCAAGATTTTTTTATCACCATCCAAATTTTTTCTAGGCATAAAGTATCTATAAATAAGTCCATTTATAAAAAAAATAGGTATCTAGCAGGTAGCTATCTAGCATGTCAGAGCACTCAGCGCGTAGGTACGGTACTTTGTAGACGACTTTGCGATGTCATATCTTAATATTTTAGTATTGAGGGATACTAAAAGAATAAACAGGTATTTAATTATTTTCACTTAAGGTCAACATATTAAAATTTGGATGGTGATTAAAAAGTCAGGGTGTATGTCACCCTCTGCTACTTTTTTAAAACAATGTTAAACTTAAACTTTTTAAAGTGACTGATAAACACCAGTAAATACTTTTAAATTAATTTAGTTTATAATTGAGAAACTCGACGGGATAAGTAATGGCGAACTGTTTTATGAATAGGGACAATTAAGTTAACGAACTCATCCCACAGGAATTAGGAGAGGACGCAATAGCCGGAGAGTTCGCGAATTTTTTTATTGTACAAATTAAATATATTTTTTTTTTGTCATAAGATATAGCAACTAGGTGGTAGAGTTTTGTGATATCTTGCCCGGATTTGTAACACCACGTTTACTTGTTAGCACGACGATTGTCGGAGGTTAAGGTAGCCGGTAATGTTACTTTTGCTCAAGATCTTACATCGCGGCCTCAGGTTGGCAACCCACCATTACCACCTTTGTTGTCTTTAGGCAACGTGATTTTTTTACTATCAGAAAATCTGTCTGCTTGTTTGCCTTCAAATATCACACAAATTAAAAAAATAATAGAGATACTGTAGGACTACGCAGGCAACTTCGCGAGCAACAGCTATTCTTGAATAAAGTTAACTAATCAGATTTGAAACTAAAAACAAAAGTTACTTGAAACTAATGTCGAAGTGTTCGCGAGCTCTTGAGCTATTCCTCCAGTTTAATTAAAGAGTGGAACTCGGCCCCAATATCGTAACGACGTATAATTTAAAAGTACACTTAATTATTGTGGATAACTACAGTTAATTGTACAAGTTTAGCTGTTCGTAAAATGGCGAATTTATTGCAGGGTTTTTAACTGAGTACACCAGAGTCGAAGGGTAGTTTTAACAGACGTCGTCTTTAGTGCGTTATTTTCTAGCTTCTCTTTGATCGCTTTGCTGGTAGATGGGCTAGCACACACCGTTAACGTCATGGACCAGCCACAATGCTCGGGTTCTATTTCTAAGCTAACCTTTGAGTATTAACCATCTAGATGTCTATAGTTTTTAAAGCTTAACAACAATTTTTCCCCGTGTTGGTCCGGGCTCCTTTGCAGAATAGACCACCTGCCTTTCTTGCCAGGCAGCTCGTAAAAGGCGAGCATAGGCTTATAATCACTAACAACGTGACATCTGACTAGGTGGTAGAGTTTCGCAGCGACTCGCCCGGATTGGTACCACCGCCTTACCTATTCCTGCCACCATAACGTCATGACGTGTTCCGGTTCGGAGGGTAAGGTAGCCGGTAGACTTGCGTTTGCTCGAGGCCTAACATCTTGACCTCAGGTTGGCAACGCACCATTACCATCTTTGGTGTCTCTAGGCGGCGTGAAAAAAAAACAATGGTAAGTTTTTCTTATCACCAGGAAATCTGTTTGCTTGTTTGTTTAAAATACGTGACCATTAAAAACGTTACATAAAAACTAAAAGCACACAAGTGGTTAAATATCTATCCAAGGCCAGCATCTGACATGGAGCCAGATAATTAGGTCAGTATTCACGTCTGTTTTATGTCCAGATTATTAACTATTCACGTACTATTATAGACATGGCAGTAAACAGTTTTGGGCCTGAAAAACAACGGCAGATTACTGATATATATTTTTTTTATTTTATGCATAAGCGTCAGCATCTGCCATAAGGCAGTTGTATGACTTTGCAGTGGTCACAGGGTTCGGGTTTCTGAGTTTTGGCGCCATCGAGAGAAGATGGTTAAATTTTTTTTCATAATTATTGAATTTTGTGTTTATTTTGAGTGAAATTAATCAACTTTGGTGGCATTTTGTTTAGTGAAAGTGCACAAATGAAATTAGCGTATCGTGTATTTCCTCGTATGAGCTTAAGTAATGAGGCCACCACTTTACCCAAGACCCTGACATGACTTATTTAAGACTATTATGACTAGTTTTAATTGAATCCCTACTTTGGTAAATTTGATGCAAATTTCTACTTGACAAATAGCAAAATACTAATGTGAAAGCCGAAACCTAAAGAACAAAAAGAAAAGATTAGGGCTTTAAGTAAAGGATCCATTACCATGCATAACGAGTGATATTTGGCGGCATTGAGAAAATACACAACATATATTTTTTACTTGTTGGTCCGGGTTAGCGAAGTGGAATAGAGGATCTGTCTCTCTACCAAGCAAGTTTGTAAGAGGCGTAGGCTCATTTTCAATAATATTTATTCCTGCCGCCACAACGTCAGTCATAGCCATTGACGTGTTCCGGTTCGGAAGATAACACAGCCAGTAAACTTAGTTTTGGTTGAGGCCTAACATCCCGAGATCAGGTTGGTAACGCACAATTACCACCTTCAATTTCTCTAGCCAGCGTGAATCTCTCACTCTCAGGAAATCCGTCTGCTTCTTTGCCTTCCAACATCATAAAAATAAAGAAATGTAATCTGGGTCACTCACTCATACTACTGCATCTAACATAGGGAATGCTCTGAGGAGTTGTTTGGTTTGATTCCAGCCGCTGATTTCCACCTTCGGACATCGCGTCAGAATTTACCCATCACCTAGATACGTGGCAATCTATAAGTGCGATTCCGAAGACATTTCTTGCCCCGCACAACACCTTTGTTGAATCAGATACCGAAGGCGGTATTCCCAAACGATTATGACTTAGGGACCTTCAAGAAAAGAGCGTACTCATTCCTTAAAGGTCGGCAACGCATCTGTGATACTCCTGGTGTTGCGAATGTCCGTGGGCGGCGGTGATCACTTTCCATCAGGTGACCCACTTGCTCGTTTGCCTCCTCTTGTAAAAAAGAGCTGTACCACAGTAAACTGCACGAATAGACTCCAACCATTTCATTAGGACTATTTGATAACTCTTTTTTTTGAAAGATAACAAATTACGATCCCACATACATTTTATAAAGATCCTTCTAGAAGTAATATGGATCATGATAAAATTAATATGAGATCACCTCGGAATTATGAGCGGCCGAGTTATTTCGTAACAAAAAAAAGTATCTTCACGCCCATATCCACGAAAATGTAGGCAGAGAACAACCAGGCACCCACGACTAGCCGATGACGCTAAGTCTCACAATGTGTTAGGTGGCAAACATATCGCCAACCGGGCACATATCCAATCCCGGGCAACTTTATTTAAATAGAAATTTGAAAACATACATTTTTTAATTTTTTTGTTGCCCGATCTGGAAATCGAACTTGGGACCTTAAGAAGTCAATTTCGATGTCGGACCGCTAGACCACAGAGACGATTAAAAACATACAAAAAATGATATAAAGTAGAATTTACAACCTCCTTCTTTTTGAATACAATCAAAATCTGATTATCCTATAACATTTCATAGGAAATGGATGCTGATCAAGGATAATCCAGAGAGCGCCTACTGACTTCTAATAAGTACAAGGCTAAGGACCGCCACAATGATGGTATCATACAATATTAACTAATGGGATAAGTTCACATCTCGAAGGATCATCACTTTGTAAATACATATAGCGCGTGATCCTACAACCGCCAGACCGTAAACAGTTTTAATTATTTTTATCGATTGCTTTTAACTCATAAACTACTAGTTGGTTCAGTGTTGAACAGAGGCTCCCAGGATTGGTAGATAGTCGGTGATCGCCATTATCGTGTTTCGGTTGCAGGGTAGAATGGACTAAGACCCGACCGCTAGGTAGCGATGCACATGATTTGTACACAGTAATATTCAGGTATTACTATATGATATTCATTATATCAATTAATAAGTTATATGCGATATTGAAACAATTCATATTTACAGTTTAAATTATAGCAATTTGCGTTCAGTTAAAAGATATATAACGGTATATTGACTTTTATATGCATATGCACATATATATGTTTGTAGGTATATAATGCCATATACCCTACTATTTATGTAGATGACTGTTGTCTTTAACCTTCATCTTTCAAAAATTGGCTAAAGTTATTTAATTTTATTTAAATCTTTGACGTCTACTACTTGCAAAAGTCACTAGAATTTAAAATTCGTAATACACTTTAGTTACTACCTGTAATGGAATTATGGGCTATGATTCTTGAAGCTTTTATAAAACAAATAAAGTCTGGCTGTACATGGATCACGATCTAATACTCAACACTTAGTTTATATTAAGGCAGTTTGGGGTCGCCATATTAACTGTGCCAATTTAATTAGATTTAAAGCTGTGAACACACGATAAAGATAAATTAACATTACTTGTGATCTTCTAGTGACCACAACCTGATCACCAAAACCACCAAAGTTCAGAAATTTTGATCAAAAATACATTTTTTGTCACAAGATAGCAGGCAATTTTTAATATAATCATCTAAAACTACCATTAAAATTACTGATGCTTTGATGTCTTATGGCTGGTATATTTGGTTAGATTACATAGTATGTAATACTTGTTTTGTTTTTGCAACAACTTTATTGGCTACCCTACCATGCAGTAAGTACTAAGTACTACACTGCAATAGCAAAGATAGTGGTACCAATCCAGGAGAGCTACGGTAAGACTATCACCTATCATTGTATGATTTTGTTATTTTAGAGGCAGAGGTTTATTAAAAGATTGTAGAATTTCTAGCAAATAATGCTAGGGATAAATTGCTTCTTATACATATAAAAATAAATAAAACATGTTTATTCCTGTCTGTCTATAACATAACATTTAGTAACCATATTTAAAAAATGGAAGAAAAGAGAAACTCCCAGAGTTTCTTTCGCCGGATCTTCTCAGTGTGAGGCCCGCGTTTTAATCCGGTGGTAGATTTTAAAATTTCAATTCGTGTCCTAGCCTTAGCCTTTGTATAGCCTTTGTATGGAGTATAATAAAAAAAAGATAATAATCTTCACGCTTATATCCCTGAAGAGGTAGCAGAGGCACATCCAGGGCACCCATAATTAGCCGAAAACATCAAGTCCCACAATGTGGTAGTGGCAACGTTACGGCCAACGGTGGCACATATTTTTATCATTAATACTAGCCGACCCGGCAGACGTGTTTCTGCTATTTTGTAATGTGATTTTAGCAACGAATTTGGGGTGAGTCACCCTTATGAAAAATAGATGTTGGCCGAATCTCAGACCTACTCCATATGCTCACAAAATTTTATGAGAATCGGTCAAGCCGTTTCGGAGGAGTACGGGAACGAACATTGTGACACGAGAACTTTATATATAAGGTTAATATCACCTGTTCTAGTTGAAAAAAAAGGGAAAGTAAATAACAAAACTTTTACATTTGAGGACGGTAAACTCGTCATATCCCTATGTGAAACTATTTACCTAGTGAAGTTGGGCTATTCGTTATTTAACTGGGTTGCCAGGTGTATCGATTCCAGTTACTTTGAATTGATTGAATAATAGAAGAAAAATACATCGACATACGGTCTTCAAAAACATAGGAAAATTTAAAAATCGTTTTTGAAAAAAAAACTATCCAAGATTTTTAAGTAACCCATTTTTTATATGATCACTAACATACTAAATTCATTATAAAATGTATTTTATTCTGTTATCAGCGGGCATAAACCGTTTTTTTGCCCTTGATCAAACTGTTATAAAATGCTCCAAAACAGGCTAACTTTCCAAAAGAAAAATCATCATAATCCGTTCGTGGCTGGCGGAGTTATCTTTTTACAAACATACGAAGAAACATACAATTCTATTAAGAACTTCCTACTTTTTACGTCGGTTAAATAAAGATAAAACAAACAACTGAATAGCCTTGTTAACATTAGGGTAATGTAGGTAAGGATAGCCGATAAGGCATATTAGAAAGCCTTCGTCTAGCAGACGACATGCTTATCACCTGGTCTGCAAGGTCTTAGAGGCTGACTGTTTCCGTATAACATTGACAACGGCCAATCAAAATTCTAATATAAGAAAAACCACAGATCCAAATTAAAATTAAAGATAAAACATAAAACGTTCTCTTTTCGTTGTAGCGTCGTAAAGTTAGTAGTTAGTGAAATTGTTTTTTTTATGTTGTAGGAAGGCAAACAAGCAGACGGATTTCCTGATGGTAAGAAATTCACGCCGCCTAGAGACACCAAAGATGGTAATGGTGCGTTGCCAACCTGAGGTCAGGATGTTAGGCCTCAAACAAAAGTAAGTTTACCGGCTACCTTACCCTCCGAACCGGAACACGTCATGACGTTATGGCAGCAGGAATAGGTAAGGCGGTGGTACCAATCCGGGTGAGTCGCTGCGAAACTCTACCACCTAGTACTAGTAGTTTACTAAATTATTAGGAGAAAAGAACGTTCTCGAAAGAGGCGCAGAAATAAAGGTCGGTAGCAATAAGACCACTGAGCTATGCATCAACTTGCTCGGATAGGGATCGACAGATTTTCCTATTCCTGTCGCCAAACTCACTCTGTCTTTTTCTGGGTTTGCTATCCAGCGTTCATACACACGCCGGTTTCGAAGACTCTTGACAGGTACAATACAATTATATAACACTAGCTGTCCCGGTGAACTTCGTTCCACCCGTTCAGTTTGTATGGGATAAAGTAAAATGTTGTTTTTCTTAGTTTTCTCGCAAGTTTTTTCCTTTTTCTTATCTTTTAAACCTTTCCTGGACTTGAACAAATAATTCAAAAACGAAAATTAGCTGAACCGATTTCAGCCGTTCTCGAGTTTTAGCGA
>NJDD01037683.1:10071-22397 GCA_002245505.1 Calephelis nemesis
GTATAAGATATAATCTAATAACAAAAACGAATGCTTTTAAATCTCAGTAGTCACTCAATTTTGCTCACACTATCCACTGACTAAAATATACACAAAGGGATTCGTCGAATACGTATGGTCCGTAAAGGGTAGTTCGAGAATAATGGTACGCACGGGTATGATCCTTTAGCCTTTAACTACACATTTACTAGTATATAACAAGCTTATTATATCTTTAGGGATTTTGTAATTAATAGCGTGGATATGCTCCCCGTGTTCTATAATTTTAATACTATATTATAATATATAAATTATTTCATATGATTACTTATTGTCATACACTGTATTGAAAAGCAAAACACACCAGTCTTTCTATCTGTCATTTACGCGTTCACGGTTAGAGTGCTGAATCGATTTTAATGAAATTTCATATGCATATAGTTAAAGATTCCATTTCACACAAACACTACTACTTTCAAAAAAACGACCTCCAATAGGACATTTAGGACAAGTATTTAATAGCCGCCTTACCTATTCCTGCCAGCCATAACGTGTTCCGGTTCGGAGGGCAAGGTAGCCGGTAAACTTACTTTTGCTCGGGGCCTAATATCCCGGCCTCTGGTTGGCAACGCACCATTACCACCTTTGGTATCTCTAGGCGGCGGGAATTTGTTACCATCAGGAAATCCGTCTGCTTGTTAGCCTTCCAATGTCGTAAAAAAATATTAGAACTTATTGTGCTTATTTGCTGTCTAATACGATATCTTAGATATAAAATTCCCGGATCACAATGTTAGTTACCGTACTCCTCCGAAACGGCTTGACCGATTTTCATGAAATTTTGTGAACATATTGAGTAGGTCTGAGAATCGGCTAACACCTATTTTTTATAACCTTAAGTGATGAGGGTAAATCACAGCAAAAAAAACCATAGCAGAACAACGTCTGCCGGGTCACTTAGTATATCAAAATATTACATTAATCCAAACGATGGGAATTTCTAAAAATGAATTACAGCAATATAAACATTTCTTAATTAAAATGAATATATTCAAAAAAAATAACTACTACTAGGCTCGAGGCCTAACATCCCGGCCTCAGGTTGGCAACACACCATTACCACCTTTAGTGTCTCTAGGTGGCGTGAATTTCTTACTATCAGGAAATCCGTCTGCTTGTTTGCCTTCCAATATCATAAAAAAGGGGATGAAAGTTTGAATAAAATGTTTTCTTCCCTGACGAAGTCGCGGGTCATAGTAAAAGATAAAACAAGACAACGTTACTAAGTAAACATCTCCGGCCCCTTAAGCCCCTAATGGAATGGTGTACATAATGTGTCATAAAGTAAATGAAGTTTCTACGTAGACTTAGCTATGGCTGTTTAACTTTAACGCTATTAAAAGAGCATCAAGTGCGCCGGCGCCGCGTAACCTCCCTACAACTAGGCTTGCCAACTTCAAAATACTAATTTACGGGAAATAGTGATTCCAAGTGCAGGACCAGATTATTTGAGTTTAAAAGAAAGAAAGAAAAATATTTATTTGCGGCATATGTGTGTAAATGAGATGTTACAAAAATATTCAAGTATATCAACATATTTTGGTGTGCAAATATTTTTATATTAATAAAAAAAATATTTAATTACATACGCTTTTACTTTTAAGCCAATTATTTATATTTATAACTAGTTTAATTATTATTTGAAAAATGAAATTTATTAATTTGCCGAAAATGTGTGTTAAAAGCTTTTACAAAAGATATTTGTTAATACCAATATATTCTTCCACATTATGGTTTGCAAATATCTTTAAAATTATACAAATTGATTATTAAGATTTATGACATATTATATTCTAAATATTTCAACAAAATTTTGAAATATAATTAGGTTTTAACCCTAACTACAATAAGCTACCACTTTGTTATAATACATTCAAACTTAAATACTTTGCAAATCAGAATTTAAAACAAAACGACGGGTTGCACTCCGGGATTGTCGGCAGAAGTGAAAACTTTAATATTAACGTTTGTGCATTTTTGATATTTTGGAGTGGTTAGGGAATACTTTTCCACGAATTGCTTTAATTATCAGTATCAAAGTACTGTCATTTAGGTGGTGGAATACAATATTCATTGATTGCGCTATCGTACACAAACATGACAACATGAACATTTGCTCAAGCGCCCTGCGCTGTCTTACGAATTTTCGATCAGGTCAAGTGCCCTGACGCGAGATTAGAACTTTTAACCAATCCCAAAAAAAGTGCACAACGCAGCCAAAGAAGTTTTTACTCCAAAAAAAATGTATAATAATCAACATAATAGTAATCGTTCATTTATGTAATAGAAATGCTAAATTACAAAAAAAAAACTAACAATTAGGTTTAAACCCTAACTTGTCGTATTGTATTTATAGATGTGCATTCGTTCAGTGTTCCAAAAGCGAGATATTGAGCATCGGGCACGCACCCTGAGCGGGAAGTATTGCTAGGTATCTTCAAGCCCACATTGCCGAAGGGGTAGACAGATGCACAAATAGGGCACCAGCGACTAGCCAAAGACAGTGAGTGGCAAGCCTAGGTGGCAAGTCTATCGCCAATATCGCCTATCTTGTTAAGGATAGCACATAGTAGAGTGGGTCGCAGTGCGAAATATGAAAGCGGAATAATCTACTCTGATCGCGTTCATACGTTTTAAAATAAGCAACGCACACTATGTCGGGCCGCATCACAGCTGATTTGCACTCTGCATCCCGTACTCGAAGCAGGCTGATGTGCCGAATCAGTTCGTTTCATATTGTATAGTTTTTTGCGCTTTATTTCAATGCATAGATAGAAAAAGGAAAATTCTTCTTTGAATCCGTCCACATTTGTAATACACGTTCGACATTGTCCCGATTCACGCTCGACCCACCTAGTATGTTTTCTATGCGCGACGCTGATGACCCGCCCCCGAAACGATGCTTTTCGCGCTGTCCTGTGCGAGTCTCAGAAACGGGACGTCCGCATATATCGAGACGGTTGGCAACCCTACCCACAATGCAAATACTCCGCGTAAACTTAATTAACACTGCGCCGGTTTACTTTCTGAATTTTCTTTTTTATGGTGTGCAACTATGTGTAATTGATTATTCCATTGCAAAACGTGATGCTTTTGAACGCATTAACGTTAGATGTTGTGGTTTTTTTAATTATAACTACTTCGGAGCTTACTATGACTTTTGAGGCTTAGGATTTGTTTGTTACGTTGCAAGATAGCCTACCAGTACATGGTTTTGCCTTCAGTTATTATTTGTTTATTTTATGACATTGGAAGGCGACAGACAATACCCGAGCGATTTGATTCTGGAATGTCAACCTAGATCTCCCCGGTTTTCTTCATCCATCCATCGTTGACCACCTCGTTGGTCGAGTGGCTAGCGTATACGCCAAACTACACCGACCATCTGTGAGGCTCGAGTTCGATTCCCGACGGGTGCAGGCATTTGTGTGATGAACATTTAGATGTCTGTATTTCCGGGTCTGAGTATTAATTAAATTTATTCTGGTATCTATATAAGTATCTCTATGCACAAGCATATAATTTGCTTACTTTGGGGTTAGATTCAATTTGTGTAACTTGTCCTATTATTATTATTATTATATCCAAAGTAAATAATTTTACGTTTTTGTATTTTTAGAAATTTTAAGATATAAGAATTTCTTGATGGTAAGAAATATTGGTCGTAGTTAAACATACGAGGTAGTAACGGCCCGTTACATCCGTTAATATGAGGCTTGGAAATATACTGTACATACCTATATGAGCTAGTAGTTTAGTAGAAATATACAAAGTTTACCTATAATAATAATGCTTTCTCATATATAGGTGGTTATTTTGTTGCGCACTCCCTAAACTAATTTTAAGATATCGCTGTCTTCTTTTAATGAAAGTAACAGAAAGAGACAAAACACTTTTAGTGCTGTCAAATTAGACCGCACACGTCATTTCTACAGACGTTTAATCTATCACTCGGAAAACGTTGATCAAAAACATCACAATTTGACATGTTCGGACTAATCTGACATTTTTATTGTTTTTGTTTCATTTGAAAAAGATAGCATGCATCTAAAATAAGTTTAGTTTGTGAACAGCAGAAATACTACCATTGTCATAGGTAAACATTGTATATTTCTCTAAGTCTAATTGGCTGTTAAGTTTCTTTTGTTAGTATTACTATTTCTAGGACAAATGTACAATGTCTACATATGATTATACGAGACTTGGATGTTAAGCTTCTTAAGTCTTAGTATTTCTAGGAGAAATATATAAGATACAGTTATAGTGTCTATGCACGCAATATACATAAAATCATTCCAGCAATTGGACATTCACTTTCCTGTTACATTTGAATGGATTTCTTTGGATTTGTACATAAAGAAATCGTTTTTCCAAACTATTTCAATTAGTAAAGATATAGAGATTATTTGCTAATGCAACTCAGAATCAAACAGACGATTAAACGTACATTACCGTCAGAAGATTAGACCAGGTAAGAGGACGGTTTAAATGAATAATTCATCGAGTTAGCTAATTGTGTGTTCGCTTGTCTAAGTATTTGCAGTGAGCTTCAGCTGGTCGGTATGCGCCGATGACAAGAAACGCTCAGGCTTCTCATCAATTATGATAATTACAAACTTGACGCGGCCAAACATTCAAGTAAACAAAATATTATCATTGCGTCGGCTATCGAACGATCGGACGCCATTAATGTGAGAGTTTTGAACCGAATATCAGCGTTGATACGTAAATGTGAAATATTAATGGTTAACGAGTTATTATGAGATTGAATTATAGTATTTTTTTAGCACTTGCCCTCCTTATTATAAGTAGCCGCGTGAATGGGCAAGAAAGGAATAAAAAATTTCGCCACAGGACTTAAATCCTCAGTAGCTGAAACTGTTAGAGCATTCGACGGCTAGAGACGAAAGGTTACAGGTTCAAATCCTGTCTGAGGCGAATCTTTTTCTCTTTTTAAAATTTATTAAATCGCCTCTGTGGTCTAGCGGTTCAGGTGTTGGACTTGACTGCATGAGGTCCCGCGTTCGAATCCCGGGTCGGGCAACAAAAAGAAAATTGGGTTTTTCCAATTTTGTAATGAAAAAAATGTTGCTCGGGATTGGATATGTGCCCGATTGGCGATAGGGTTGCCACCTATCACTTTGTGGGACTTAGTGTCTTCGGCTAGTCGTGGGTGCCCTGGTTGAGCCTCTGTCTACCTCTTCGGGGACATGGGCGTGAAGATACTTTTAATATAATTTGTGTAAAACTTTTCCCTAACCATCTCAACATATCAAAAATGCACCACGTTAATATTAAATTTTCACTTCTGAATGCACTCAGGTTAGCGACTTATATTGTGGGACTTAGTATCATCGGCTAGTCGTGGGTGCCCTGATTTTGCCTCTGCCTACTTCTTCAGGGATTTCTTTTTTTAAATGAAGACAGAAACTTAACATATTTTTTTATTTTAAAAAATCAGGTTGGTCTTGAGCTTTCTCACTACTTTATTTATTTAATAATTTATTGCACACAAAATAAAAATACACAAAATACAGGAGAAGTAAAAATGCGCAAAAGGCGAGCTTACCTCTAACTAACGAAATTTCTTCCAGCAAACCAAAAAAAACTGTGAAAATAAAATGGAAGGCATCGTGTACAAAAAACCTTTAGTTATACTTAGAACGAATAAATAAAAATATAATAATCAAGTATGTAAAAATAAATCAGATAATTGTATCATTATTAAAATATCTTTGTAGGAGAATGTACGAGTATGTTATTGTGTCAACGATAAGTAATGTTACATCAATCTTTTCTTAAAAGTAGGTTAAGAAGGTCTGTCACGAATCACGACAGGAAGGAAATTCCACAATTTGATTGATTGAAAAGTAAAAGATTTAGAATAACAATTGGAGTGCGAAGCGGGAAAACGAAGTACATAGCTAGGGTTGGAATGACAAGGGGAATCAGTAGAGTGCAGAAAGCTAAAACGCTCCCGCAGGTATTAGGGAGCTGACGGATTGTACAGAATATTATATAGGAGACATAGAATATCCAAATTTCTGCACAGTCCTATAGTAAGCCATTTGAGTTGAGCTCTAAACATGGAGACGTGGTCATACTTACGAAGATTAAAAATAAATCGGATGCACGAGTTTAAGAGTTTCTCCAATTTATTTAGAAGAGATTCTGAAGCGTCAAGGAAACATACATCACCATAATCAAGAATAGGGAGTATAAGAGACTGTACAAGGGAAATGTTTGTTTTCGTAGGAAGAGTTTTTTAAAGAATGTAACATATGAAGAAGAAAATCTTTATTGGTTACTAGTTACTCATATTAAATCTTTTTTGACGAATTCTCTGTATCTTGGGTTTTCTGATAATTATCTCTTAAAGTGATATAAGTAAGCCTTTTCTATGTATTAATATAGTCACTTGTGTTATGAATGTTTCGTGTATATATTAAACCTACATAAGACTTACTTAAAAGTCGCTTTCTGTTGTCTGTCCATAAGTATACTCAAATCTTTAAAACTACGCAACGAATTGCGATGCTGTTTGTATTTAATAAATAGAATAATTCAAGAGGAAAATTTATAAGCACTAGTGGTCAACCATCATCGGTCTAAATTCGACACATTTTAATATATTTTTGACCGCCTCGTTGGTCGAGTGGCTAGCGTACACGCCTAACGCGGGGCAGGTATTTGTGTGATGAACATTTAGATGTCTGCATTTTTGGGTCTGGGTTTTTATTAAATTTATTCTGGTATCTGTTTAAGTATTTCTATGACGTATTCGAATTGTTGGCTATCATCCATAATACAAGCATAAAATTATATGCTCGTATTAGGGCTTACTTTGGGGTTAGATTCAATTTGTATAACTTGTCCAGGGATATTTATTATTATTATTTTTGGTAAGAACGCTATCTTCACTTATCAAGACCAACTACTCTGATTCCAAAATGTATGAATATATTAGTTAGTGCGCCATCTGTGATCTTTTATCGTTATCACCAATATATTTGTTTGTGTGTGTCAAGTGCATGGTAGTACGTATAAAGTTTAATTTTTTTTGTTTAATGTACTTTGTTAGTATTATTTTGTTATATTATTATTATTATTGTTTTATTTGTTATATTATTGAAAAATATTCACGTTTTGCACTTCTCCTACGCATAAACTATAAGTGTGCCGAATTTTATACTCATACGCGCAATTTTCGTGAAAAGGGGTCCAAAGTTTTTGTTTCACGTATTAATATTATGTTGAATACAACATAGAAGTTTATCCACATGTGCTGTTAGGTCAATATATAAAGCACTAAACTATGAAACAATAAGCTCAAATATATATTTCACATCAAAATGCAAATAGTATTGATTATATGCGGAATCACTTTCCACTTAGACACCCCAAGTTAACTTGAAAGCTTGATGCTGGAGCCGAAGTTCTATTAAGCTCTCAGTAATGGGGATTGCTTGTGATTTCTGGTCATGTTCTCCTACATATTCCATACGTCATACGATTAGTTGACATAAGACGTGGCTTATGTAGGGTTCCTATATTCAAGACACTAGTCGTTTTGATTACGGATAGTAGTTGTTTGTACCAATAGTATCTAACTATGGTTGCACATTTTTGGTAGATATCGTTGAACATTTTTTTAAAAATGAGTAACACTTCGTTACTTTTGGGCGAACTACGAATAGTTAAACATTTGGATTACGTTTCGTTGATTTTAAGAACCGAGCATTAGCTGTCACACATGTGATGTATACCCGTACAGTGAATTGGCTTGGAAATTGTTTTAATAACATACACAGAGGAGGTTTTCTTCAAATTTGCAGTTTTCATAGTCGGCAGTGGGTGTAATTCCAACGTGTATGTAGTATATACTGAATTGCATTGTATGGTTAATTGACTATTTCGCACTGAGAAATTGTTTTAACATAATATGTCAAGGATGTTTGTACTTTTTATAGTTAGATTTTTTGTATGATATTAGAAGGCAAACAAGCAGACGGATTTCTTTCTGGTGAGACATTCACGCCACCTAGAGACACCAAAGGCGGTGATGGTGTGTTGCCAACCTGAGGCCGGAATGTTAGGCTTCGATCAAAAGTAACACTTGGTGCGATTTTATTGTATAATCGACTATTTTTGTAATAGGCGTTTTGTCATACTGACCACTTCAAGGACCAGTTTCTCCTCTATGAAAAAAAATGAATAAATAATAGCACTTTTAAAATTTTATTGAATCAGGCGTTACTTTGCAGAAATCCATTATAACAGATGTAAAATAAATCTTTATTTTGGTAATTTCGAGTGAGCAGTGTAATTGATGTAGCTAAAGGTCCTTCAAATGACATAGAATGTGACAAGCTAATTAATATTTCCACTGCTCATCTCCGCAACCAGACCTCGAATGTCGAAGTTGTCGCAGTGGTGAGAGGTGAGAACTTTAGGTAGGGCTGTCACATGCGAAGGACGTGACAGTTTATGTTGTTTCCCGAGCTCTTTCTTTATTCCTGTTCTGGTCGCGGATGTGGGCGGTAGGAACGTTAGTTAGGTTTGTCACTAGGGATTCCATTTAAGATAAACGTTTTTTTATCAATCTTAAAAATAAACATCCATTTTCTTAGTATCTGTAAACCATAAAATTTACTGATTATGAGTAATTTTAACTGATACCTACTCGATACATCGGAGAAAAGTATCGAGTACCTACTTGGATTTACTCGTCTCGTTTCTTCCCTACTTGTCACATTCTGTGTTATTTGAAAGAATTATCGCCACATCAGTTTTAATGCTTTCGCGGAATTAGCAAACTATAGGCTTATTTTACATCAGCACTGTTAATATTGCACTTGTTTAATTTCAATAACTGGCTCGCCAGATATATCGATAACAGCTGTGAGCGTTTATCGATTACTTTATTTTGTACATACATACATATCTTCACGCCAAGTCCCTTTGGAGGCAGGCAGAGAGTATCGAGTGCCAGACCTCACGATCCTGACAAACCTGTCTAGCTTCCTTCACATTCATAACTTATTATTTATTACTTTATTCAATTCTTGTTATGGATGTTTTATATTTTTTTACTTTTTCAGGTACATATTCTGAGCACCTAGTTGAAATGACGTAAGTTAATATAAGAAAACACAGACAACTTGACACATTTTTAATTTATTATATTTCATTATTTCTTTATTGTATACAAAAACGGCATTAAAATAAGTGAATATATAAAATTATACAAAAAATTTCATTAAATAAAAGCATCTTCACGCCCATATCCCCGAAAAGGTAGGCAGAGACACAACCAGGGCACCCACGACTAGCCGAAGATACTTAGTCCCACAATGTGATAGGTGGCAAACCTATCGGCAACCGGGCACATCCCCGATCCCGAGCAACATTTTTTTTTATTAGAAAATTAGAAAAATTCAATTTTCTTTTTGTTGTCCGACCCGGGATTCGAACATGGGACCTCAAGCAGTTAAGTCCAACAACTGAACCGCTAGACCACAGAGGCGATTTCAAATTTCATTCACGTCCTCTTCCAACAAACCTAAAATAGAGCAAATGCTATAAAAGAAACGAAGAATGTTTGTTATACAACGTAGATGCAGTGCACCGACTTGCTATATTAGAAAAAACACAAAAATACTTTACTAAAAAAATTCGGCGTTCCTAAAAATACAGGCATTATAATGTTTTTAATTGTGTATTTTTATTAGTCTTGTCTGACAGTTACAAAGTGTACCTATCTGTTGGGTAAAAATAAAATTATAATTTGAAACGACCGCGTCGTTGGTCGAGTGGCTAGCGTACACGCCTAACTACATTGACCAACCGCGAGGCTCGGGTTCGATTCCCGACGGGGACAGACATATTTTGTGTGATGAACATTTAGATGTCTGCATTTCTGGGTCTGGGTGTTTATTAAATTTAATCTGGTATCTATTTAAGCATTTTTATGTAATAGTATCGTTGACTAACACCCATAACACAAGCATATAATTTGCCTACATAGGGGTTAGATTCAATTCGTGTGACTTGTCCAGGGATATTATTTATTTATTTTAAAAAAAAGGTTAACCCAACAAAACAGAAATTTGTATTGCTTTTTAAAGTTTTTTTTTTAATTGATTGCTCTGCAACTTTTAACGGTCTTCGGGTTTATTAAAGTTCATGATGTGTTTTTATTTTTTTGCTTTTTTACCGCTTAATATTTGTCTGTACTTGGTTGGCGATAGGCTTGTCACCTATCACATTGTGGGACTTAATGTCTTCGGCTAGTTAGCTAGTAGGCTAAAAAAAAACATTTCAGTTGAATAAATTTCAAAATATTGTATACATGTACCTATGTTTTGGTGCGAAAAGTTTATTTGCCTAAATTTGCCCCTAAAGTTAAACCGGATGTTGAAACATTAAACATATGGATTGCGGATAACCTATGACCCGGAAACAGACATAGGCTACTTTATGCTGAACATAAAGGATCCCGCGGGAGAGATAACTTGAAAACACCAAACTAAGCTCTGAACAACCAGTTAATGAGATACGAAAATTTATTGGTGAATTCCATAGCTGCTACTGCCATAACAACAATGATAACTATTGGTGTGTTACCTTGGGGTAAGTAATTTAAACACTATTCTGGTTGTCTCTTAAATATTACCCCGTGTTGGTCCGGACTCCTTTGCAGAATAGACCATCTGCCTTTCTTGCCAGGCAGCTCGTAAAAGGCGAGCATAGGCTTATCTTCACTAACACCGTGACATCTGACTAGGTGGTAGAGTTTCGCAGCGACTCGCCCGGATTGGTACCACCGCCTTACCTATTCCTGGCGCCATAACGTCATGACGTGTTCCGGTTCGGAGGTTAAGTTAGCCGGTAAACTTATTTTTTGCTCGAGTCCTAACATCCTGACCTCAGGTTGGTAACGCACCGTTACCATCTTTGGTGTCTCTAGACGGCGTGAATTTCTTCCCATCAGGAAATCCGTCTGCTTGTTTGCCTTCCTATAACATAAAAAAAAGAGGCTTACCATCCCAGCCTCAAGTTGGGCATCTTAATAGCATGTGTTTCTTAAGTATTCAACGAAGAGGAAGGCAGAGGCACAACCAGGGCTCCTACGACTAGCCGAGACACTAAGTCCCACTATGTGATAGGTGGGAAGCCTATCACCAACCAGGCACATATCCAATGCCGAGCAACATTTTTTTATTAGAAAATTGGAAAACGCAAATTTTCTTTTTGTTTCTGCATGAGAACCCGGGATTCGAACCTGGGATCTCATGAAGTTAAGTCCAATACTTGAACCGCTAGGCCACAGAGGTACTAAGATTCAAATAGGAAATTTTTGTAGTACCACAGTGACTTGGGGTGTGTAAGCGGAAAGTGATTCCGCATACGATCAATACTGTTTGCATTTTGATGTAAAATACATATTTAAGACTAGCTGTCCGGTGAACATTTTTCCACCCGTATAGTTTAAATTTAAAAAAATTAAAATGTCGTTTTTCCTAGTTTCCTAGCAGTTTTCCATTTACTTATCTTTGAAACCTTTCCTGGACAAACGATTTAAAAACCAAAATTAGCCAATCGGTTCAGTCGTTGTTAAGTTTTAGTGAGACTAACGAACAGCAATTGATTTTTATATTATGTACTTATAGGAATTTCCTATTTGAATTTTAGTAAATGTACTTAGGCCATATTTGTAGAATAGACCATCTGCCTTCCTTGCCAGGCAGCTCGTAAAAGGCGAGTAAAGGCTCGCCGTCACTAACACCGTGAATTCTGACTAGGTGGTAGAGTTTAGCAGCGACTCGCCCGGATTAGTACCACCGCCTTACCTATTCCTGCCGCCATAACGTCATGACGTGTTCCGGTTTGGAGGGTAAGGTAGCCGGTAAACTTACTTTTGCTCGAGGCCTAACATCCCGGCCCCATGTTGGCAACGTACCATTACCATCTTTGGTGTCTCTAGGTGGCGTGTTAGCGTGTTAGCTAGTGTATTTCTTACCATCAGGAAATTCGTCACTTGTTTGCCTTCCTATTACATAAAAAAATGTACATTAAGCACAATTAAACGTGGTAAAACTGCAAACTGGTACCAAGTTTACACATCACCTAGTCTTTATCATCACTACATAGTATAAAACAAAGTCGCTTCCTCTGTCCCTTTGTATGCTTAAATCTTTAAAACTACGCAACGGATTTTAATGCTATTGTTTTAAATAGATAAAATGTTTGACGAGCAAGGTTTACATGTATATTTCCTAATCATA
>NJDD01037683.1:25561-47809 GCA_002245505.1 Calephelis nemesis
AGGTAAAATCTAAGTTAATCGGAATCGGAACGAAGTTAAAGGAACAGATGATTTTAGTGAAAATCATACGGGGCATGTTGGTTCCAAGTCTTTCTTGAGCTTAAAAGTCTTTGCTATAACAATCCAATACGTTTAAATAATAATAAAATAAAATAAAATCTCGGTAAATATCACGCAATTTTTTTGCTTCAATCACAAAAAAATATATACTATTTTAGTCTATTTCATCCATTCTGTACATGCTTAAGAATTAATCTTAAGCGTAATCGTAATACGATGAAGATCATTCGCTAATTCCTTTAAAAGAAAACAATTTCATTCATACCTTGACTTTATACATTTACTGACTGTCAAATAATCGTATTTGTTTTATAACAAATAGCTCAGTTTACTTAATTTAGTTGTAACAGACCAGAAGTGCTGCAGCCCACGCACAAGTGATCTGCATATTATGATGCTGCACACCCATTTTCTGCCATCTCCATACTCTATCACTTGGATTTTTTTTATGTTATTGGAAGGCAGAAAAGGATTTCCTGATGATAAAAAAGTCACGGCCTACAGACACTAAACGTGACAATGGTGCTTTGCCAACCTGACGTTGGGAGGCTAGGCCTAGTAAAAGGTAAAAGTAAGTGTACCTTATCCTCCAAACCGGAACACGTCAACGGCAAGCACAAACGTAATAGCGGCAGGATTAGGCAAGGCGGTGGTGCCAAAATCAAAGCCTATGCTCGACTTTTACACGCTGCCTGGCACGAAAGCAAATGGTCTATTTTGCAAAGAAGCCCGAACCAACACGGGGGTTGATGGACATTTGACAATTCCGGACTTTAAAGAGCATGACGGAAAGTCATTTGCTCCATTTTGATTGAACCGTTTCATCAGCACGCCTTATTATCACTATTGCCCAAGTGTAGGTGATGATTTAAAGAAAAGATTATGCAGTAAATGCGGTATCTACTTTGCATCTATCTGATGCACTTGAGCTACAGAGCACGGGCGAGATTGTCACAAGATGAGCTCATAAGTTTCTGTGAGCAAGCGCCATCGGCTTAGAGTGGCTAGATCGGAACGAAGTTAAAGGAGTAGATGATTTTACTGAAAATCATACGGGCATGTTGGCTCCAAGTCTCTCTTGAGGTTAAAAGCCTTTGCTATAATAATCCAACAATCCAATACGCTTAAATAAGAAACCTACATTTTGAAAAATCTTACGTGAGATTTGGGGGTGTGGGAGAGAGTTGAATAAAATCTCACATCTTACCAGGTAGGAGGGGGAGTCGGAAAATGTAAAAAAACACCTCACGTAATTCATGGACGCCCCCTTATCTTTATGTTCATGTTTGTGATAACGTTTTGTGTACAATAAAGATATAGATATTATGTATTACATAAGAAGATATTACATATGACATATGTAATAATGTCACCCATTATGGTAACAAAATTACACACAATAAGATGTGCATTAAAATAGACGCCATTTTGTTATAGCTTTGAAACGAAATACGCTCTGCCGCCCATTTATATAAATACTATATAAATTGTTCACAAAATGTCCGCTTATAATACGCAACTTGTATCAATGCGTCGGCCGCTTCAATAAATTACAACCACTGTTTAGTGGCAAATAATTTAATATATCGGCGTTTCAGCGAGATCGTGTAAATTGCTAAATCCGTATTATGTTGTCGATGGCGGCTCTGGATTATTGTAATTACTTTTGATGGTCGATGCTGTTTATAATGAGAAATTTCACTGAATTTAACTGATTTCAAACATTGATTGATTCTAATTCATTTGCATGTATTTTGATGTTTGTTTGTTATTCGATAATGTTGGCAAATCTACTGGAAAAAGATAACGACAAGATTTAGGCCTACGACTTATAAAAGAAGACAGGATATTTTAGCAACGATTTTTCGACAGTTTATTTAAGTATATTACTTCAATAATATGCGTAATAAAAATAAGTACGTTAATAAAAACCAACTTCAAAACTCAAAAGTAAAAAATAATAAACATTTGATATTAATTATATACTACCCAGTATGCCGTTTAATACGTTTGAAGTCGGTGCCAAGCTTTAAAGTCATCATTATATTATATTAAGTATTAAATTGACTTTGCACCGACTTCAAACCTATAAGTAAATGGCATAGATAAATATTAGGCAGTACATAACTAATATTAAATCTTTATTATTTTTTTAATAAATCTAAACCCAGGCACGAAATAATATAATTCAAAACATTTGAAAATGTGTTTGTTTAAAATTAATGATTCTTGCACATAACCAAACAGATTTTAATGAGATTTGCTGAGTACAACATGAGAAGAACACAGATTACTTTATGTATTGCTTGTTGTAGTTTTGTTTTTTTTCGGAAAGTTTAACATTATGAAATCACGAGGGAAGCCGCATTAGTCAATAGTTCAGAATATAGTTCAAATAGATCCGATACCAAAGTATCAGGTAGAGTGAATAACATCGTCAAGACACATAACGAAGATAAAGCAACTTTCCTGAAGCTATTCGTAGCAGTACATTCTGAATGGAGATCTATTCGTCCATACGTTGGACGTGGAAAATTAGGTCAACTAAGTCAGGTAGCTTATCGGCCGTCCACCACGGTAGTACGGTAAGGTCGAGCTCTGAATTTTAGGACATCTTAGTTTCAACTTATGGATACATTTTGTCACGTTTTATACCGCTTTTTTAGATACGAACACACATATTTTCACACTAACTCCCTTGTAGGGTAGGCAGAGGGTATTGATAAGTGTCACGATTCAAAAAAGTCTGCATAACTTTCTGCACATTCGTTTTTTAAATACATATATCTGACCATTTTGCACAAATTGAATCTAACTCCAAAGTAAGCAAATTATATGCTTATATTACTAATGTTAGTCAACGATACTACAAATAAAGATATATGATTAGATAATACCATAAATGTAATAAGCATCCAAACCCGGAAATGTGGACAAATAAACGTTAATCACACAAATGCCCCGTTGGGAATCGAACCCGAGAACTGAGTTACTAGTGTACGCTATCCCCTCACCCAACGAGATTGTCAGATTCATTATTATAGGCATTTACTAATAACTCACAAATTATTCAATTACAATATTACTTAGTCGACAGGTGAAATTTAACAAAACCTTGAGTTTCTACATAAGTAATCAAGTAACCTTTCAAATCCTAATCTCCTACAATAAATATTTATAGACTTAGCTAAAGGCAAGTCAAATCCAGGTTCTTGACAAAACTTTATGGAAATTACAGAGTACTAGGATAACATAATGATTAGGTATAATTAGCTATAGTGTAATGACTGCAAAATAAGTCTTCCTCTTAAGTTAATATATGTTAAATCAACCTTAAAATCATTTTGAAGCCTCTGTGGTCTAGCAGTCCTGTTGTTAGACTTAAATCATGAGATCCTTGGTTCGATTCCCGAGTCTGGCAAAAAATAATTGAAAATTAATATTTTCAATTTTCTATTAAAATGAATTAACACCTGCCCGGTTGGCGATAGGTTTGCCACCTATCACAGTCGTGGGTGGGTGCTCTGGTTGTGCCTCTGTCTGCCCAACTCCGAAGTAAGCAAATTAAATTCTTATGTTATTGGTTTTTGTCATTTTTATAGATTCAAATACTTCAATAGATACTAGAATAAATTTAATAAACACCCACACCCAGGAATGCAGATATCTAAATGTTCATCACATAAATGCCTGCCCCCGACGGAAATCAAACCGAGCCTCGCGGTTTGTCAGTACAGTAAGGCGTGTACGATTGCCACTCGTACAACGAGGCTATCGACAAGGAATCACTTAGGCTATTTTCATTTTTAGAAAAAACTAGATAACTTTTTTCGCGTTTGGTCCAGGAGAATGTGATTCATCCTCTCTCAGCACTGAGGACAAACTAAGAGGAAAGAGAAATAAATTGTTCGTTAAATTACACGCGGACGAAGTCGCGGTCACAGTTAGTTGTAAATATGTATATATTGGTATGGACATGGACTGCGTATCATGTGATAGGCCCGTCGCTTAAGCCAGGAGACAGTGGACAGATCAAGCGAATTATTAATAGGTACTGTCCCCTGGTTGCAAACTTTGTATTTAAATTTGGCAACACTGTACTGATTTCAGGATCTGTTAACGTACTAGGTCATTGGACTCACGAATATAATTTAAGTTTGTACCTATTTTTGGTGATTCTGATGAGCACCAACTAAATTTATTTGGTAATGCCATCTTTTTCCAATGAATCAGAAAGAAAAGAGAACATTTTAGACATATCAGATTAGTCTAGATATGTCAACTCGTGATATTTTTAGACATCCTTTAAAAGAAATACATTTAAAGTCTGTAGAAATATCACGTACAAATTAATCAGGCAGCACTAAATGTGCTTTGTCTCTTTCTATTACTATAGTTCCAAGAAGCTGGCGATAACTTAGTTTAGTACGAGTACTCTTTAACAGTTGGTTATATGTATCTACTAGTGTGTCAACTATTATTAACTAGCAGTCCGTTCCAGTTTCACACGACTGGAGAAACTCCTATAGTATTATTTATAACCATTTCTATTATATTACTCTATCTATTAAAAACGCATTAAAAATCGTTGCGTAGTTTTAAAGATCTAAGCATACACAGGGACAAACAGTGGAAAGCGACTTTCTTTTTCTTCTTTTATAAATATGGCTTTCAATCGTTTTCCACGATATATTTAAACAATGTCAGGTACGGGAAGGGAAAGCGACTTTGTTTAATACTAAATAGTAATGAAAAGGAAAACACTATGTCTATCAACTATCTGTCATTTGGACATATCAAACGCTATATCATCCTGCCTCGTAAGTGCGATCTCTTGTCCTGTCAAATCGTATTTAGATTCGTCAACTGCGTACCGATGGCCGAGTCTAAATATAAAAGGTCGTTGGATTCTCGAAAACAATTCAAAGTACCCATATCTAAATATTCAACAATCGTAAAAGATGAGTTTTTTTATGATATTGGAAGGCAAACAAGCAGACGGATTACCCGATGGTAAGAAATATACGCCGCCTAGAGCAACCAAAGGTGATTATGCCAACCTGAGACCGGGATATTGGGCCTCGAGCAAAAGTAAGTTTACCGGCTACCTTACCCTCCAAACCAGAACACGTCATGACATTATGACGGTAGGAGTATGGGAGGCGGTGGTACCAATCCGGGTGAGTCGCTGCAAAACTCTACCACCTAGTAGGATGTCACGGTGTTAGTGACGGTAAGCCTATGTTCGCCTTTTATGAGCTGCCTGGCAGGGAGGCAGATAGCCTATTCTGCAAAGGAGCCCGGACCAACACGGGGAAATCTATTTCAGAAAAAAAATAGTTACGTTTGTAAGTCGCCTAATCAATATCATCCAAAATTTAAAATTATCATATTATGTGATTATAAATTTAGTAAGATTTTGATCTTTTCAAAATAATTGAAAGTTTCGACAACTCTAGTATCTTTACGCCCATATCCCCGAAGAGGTAGGCAGAGGCACAACCAGGGTACCCACGACTAGCCGAAGGTACTAAGTCCCACAATGTGATAGGTGGCAAGCCTATCGTCAACCGGGCACATATCCTATCCCGAGCAACATTTTTCTTTATTAGAAAGTTTAAAAAACCCAATTTTCTTTTATTGCCCGACCCGGGATTTGAACCCAGGACCTCATGCAGTCAAGCCCAACACCCGGACCGCTAGACTACAGAGGCGACATAAATAAATGAAATTATAATTTAAAAATTATAAAAAAAATACTCAACTTTGGTCACATTTTTAACGCCTGACGGAGACAGAAAGATGTTACAAGTTTGACGTATGTGTATCTGTGTGACTATGGCATCATAGTTCCTAAATCAATGGATTGATATAGAAGAGGATTTTGTGTTAAGAAGCTAACATGATCGAGATGGTTCTTAACTAAAACTTACATATAATAGTAGTAATTTTGTTGCGTACTCACTAAAAGTAATTTTCAGTTATCGCTATCTTCTCTCAACGAAAGTAATAGGAAAAGATAAAACACGTTAAGGGGGCATCCACAAATTACGTGAGATGTTTAAGGAGCGGAGGGGGTCGATTCAAATCTCACCTAATCTTACGTTGGAGAGAGGGGGGGGTCTCGGCAAATATTACGCAATATTTTTTGCTTCAATCTCCAAAAAATATGCTATTTTGGTCCATTTCATCCATGATCATATATACAATAATATGATTTTGCACAACCGTTTTCTGCCACCTCCATACTCTATCACTTAGGCTTTTTTTATGTTATTGGAAGGCAAACAAGAATTTCCTAATGTAAAAAAATCACGTCGCCTAAAAGCCTTTGCTGTAACAATCCAATACGTTTAAATAAGAGACCCACATTTAAAAAAAATCTCACGTGAGATTGGGGGGATGGGGGAGGGGGTGAAATAAAATCTCACGACATCTCACCAGGGGGGAGGGAGTTCCAGAAAAAGTAAGAAAACACCTCACGTAATTTATGGAGGCCCCCTAAGTGCTATCTGAATAGCTCTTAAATTTTTATAGATATTTAACATCATCCTAAAACGAAGTCTAAAGAGTTTCGAATTGACATGTCCTGGTTGTCTTAAATATCATACTCTTTTCTTTTAATTAAGTTTTGTTAGTGCTCAGGAGAATAACTACAAATCTTAATTAGATTCGGGGGCCAATGTCCTCGTAGGTACGTAAAAAGACCCTGATGTCAGTACAGTAATAACACTTTTAGTGCTGTCAGATTAGTCGGTACACGACATTTTTACAGACGTTTAATCTATCACTCGGAAAACTTTGATTAAAAACATCACAATTTGACATGTCCGGACTAATCTGATATGTCTAAAACGTTCTATCTTTTTTTAATATGATATTGGAAAGCAAACAAGCAGACGGATTTCCTGATGGTAACAAACTCACGCCGCTTAGAGACACCAATTGTGATAATGGTGCGTTGCCAACCTGAGGCCGGGATGTTAGGCTTTGAGCAAAGGATGTTTACCGGTTACCTTACCCGCCGAACCGGACTTTATAATTCTATTTTTTAATTGGCTGACCAAGTCTAAATTTAAACGAAATCATTATTTATGTGTAATCACAACTCTATATTTTTTTATGATAATAGAAGGCTTTACGCCTGCTAGAGACACCAAAGGTGGTAATTATGCGTTGCCAACCTGAGGCCGGGATGTTAGGCTTCGAGCAAAAGTAAGTTTACCGTACCGTTTACCTTACCCTCCAAACCGGAACACGTCAACGGCAATTGGACGTTATGGCGGCAGGAGTAGGTAAGACGGTGGTACCAATCCGGACGAGTCGCTGCGAAACTCTACCACCTAGAAGGATGTCACGGTGTTAGTGACGGTAAACATATACTCGCCTTTTACAAGCTGCCTGGCAGGAAGGTAGATGGTCTATTCTGCAAAGGAGCCCGGATCAACACGGGAAACGTTTTTGTTTCATTTGTAAAAGATGGCATGCATCTCAAATATGTTTTGTTTGTGAACAGCCACCACCACCAGCAGAATCACCACCATTGTAATTTTTTTTAAGTTAAATATTTAATATAGATTGAAGACTACACGTGGTTTCAGGTTCAATCCGACAAGTCTAAGTTCACCGACACAAATGTGTTTCTTCTTTTTTTTAATAAAAATAACGTTACCCGGAATTCGATAAGTGGCCGGTAGGCGACAGGTTTGTCACCTATCACATTGTGAGACTAAGGTACTACTTTGGCTAAAGCTACTGCTTTGGCTAATCTTCGGCGTCCTTGTTGTACCTCTGCCAATATTAGTAGGGATGGGATGAACATACTTACTTATGAAGTAATTGTTATTAACCGATTTAATCCCCTCCGTTATTAATATGAAGTTCTAATTTCCAGAACCCTTCACTAAAATTGCTTCCGAAGTCGATCAGTTTACGACCAACTTACTTGATGTATTTAATTTCTCTTTTTTTTCTTTTGTCGCTTCCGTGATCTAGCGGCCTGGGTGTTGGACTTAACTGCATGAGGTCCCGGGTTCGAATCCCGGGTCGGCCAACAAATAGAAAGTTGGATTTTTCCAATTTTCTAATTACAAAATGTTGGTCGGGATTGGAAATGTGCCCGGTTGGTGATAGGCTTGCCACCTATCACATTGTGGGACTTAGTGTCTTCGGCTAGTCGTGGGTGCCTTGGTTGTACCTCTGCCTACCTCTTCGGGGATATGGGCGTGAAGATACTTTTTCAATTTCTCTTTAACTCCCAGTTAAGCTAAATGCTCAGCACTATGCAGCTTACTAAGAATAACCACAATATAATTATAAAACAGCATTTAAATTTAAACTATCTACATGATATGGACACTTGAATTTACTTATGAACCAACCAAAAAAAAAAATCCAACGACTGATAGCACCTATCCCAAACGTTTTAGCATTTAATACAAGGACGGACAAGTGCAATAAAATTAAAAGTTAAGTTTTAACTGGAAATTATACTCTGCATTATAATTTAAAATGACAGATTATAGAGTCAACCTAATTCTTTGAACACATAAGTCTAGGTTAATTAATAAAACAGGGGCAACTTAGTAGTGGACAGCGAGAAAAGTAAGAGTAAAGTTAAGATGATAATATTATAGTCTGTATCACAGTGTGGTAAAGACTATCATACTAGTTTGAACCTTGGAGTACTTAAGTTTATGTTTATTTATGAGACGGTAGTTGTAAAACTTAATTTAAGACAGATATGTTTAAGATGTCATTCCTCCAAAAAATTTCCGGCCATTTTTAATAAGTAAAAATAATATGAATGCAAATTTACTTTAAGTAAAACTTTCTTTCAATCTTTTTGCAATGACATTTCTTGGGCGCCGATTTGAATTGCAAATAGAATTAACAGAATACAGCTTTTCATGAATTTGTAACAAACTTCGGCGGTACTAATTCATTCACTTGATAGTCCGAGAGCTGGCGAATCTTTTTGACTATGTACTTGATGTATTTAGAAGACTATAGTTGTCTACTTAACAATGACGAATAATCATATCGAGCTGTGGCTGTGAGTTAGTGGTTTCAACCCTTTAGTTTAATTTGTTTTCTTGGGGTTATCTCTGTTGCTCTTTTTTACATTATAAACAGAAGCAAACGGGCAGTTGGTTAGAGTAATCACGAACATCCTTAAAGCCAGGAATATCACTGATACGAAACTCTTATTAAATTTTTAAATATTTTAAGATATCTTTTTACGATCATTACATATTTTCTGTCACTCAAACATTTAGGTGTTTAGGATTGTAGAAGACTAATATAAATATTTCATTGCAGTAATTCAATAAAAATATTTAAAAGTTAATATTAGATATAACAATATCACCATTCAAGAAGTTGATTCAACAAAATTTTTAGGTATGTCAATTGACAAAAATTGTAACTGGAAGGCACACATGAAACAGATAGTTTGTAATATTACCTTAAAACTTAATCTAAAATGTTTGGCAGCTCTCGGGGTATAATTCATTGACATAAATTGTCAAGTTCTCTCTTAAATTATGTTGTTTGTATAAATTAAAGCAATTAAATCTAGTGATAGACACTTTATCTTAAATTGAATAAACATTTGTCGTAAGCAAGATTTGTTGTTGGACAACCTGTAATTGTTGTAAATGCCAAAACCTATACTTATTGATTGTTATTACCATCATAACATTACTTATGAAAGACTGTGCGAAGTACATGGATTGGACTTACTAAAATTCTAATACCTAATACCTAGTTTCACAAAACTTACACCCAGTTTACTGTTTCACTAGTACCAATATTATTAAATTCTTCAAATAAGTCGAATCCCTTAGTTACGCACCGTCATTCCTGTTTTGACACGTTAGTATAAACATTTATACATTTCAGTTGGAAATTGACAGTAAAGTCTTTCTATCTTTTTAAGTATGGATTTACTCCTATGATTTACAACGTTTTTAGACTAAAAATAGGCGAGTAAACAACAGGCAGATGAAGTGAGTGGGCTACCTGATGGGTAGTATTCACCACTGTTAAAAGACATCTATTTTCAATTGATTTAGAATCAGAATCAAAATATAGTTTATTTCATGTATACCATACAAAAGGCGCTTGTGACGCTTCTATATAATACTAAAATCTACCACCGGATCAGAATGCGGCCTCATACTGAGAAAAAAAAAACTCAGCGGGATTGTCTTTTTGCCGCTTTTTACAATAAATTTTAAATAAATTACAATAAATATGTAATAAAATATAAATACTTACATTATACGTTATATTAATAGGAAATTGACACGAGGAGAAATTAATCCCAAGTATTTTTTATCTGTTACATGTTCAGCAACGGCAAAAGAGTCATTTTTATAATTTCAATTTGACACATTTTTGAATGTATTAATTAGGTCTTTCGATATAATTAAGAATTTTAAAGTCTTGTTATGCTAGTTGTTCTGGATTTCATCCTTAAAGTTAAAACCTAAAACACGAGTGAAGTTGCAGATAACAACTAGTATATATTGCGAATATGACTGCGGAGTTTGTACGTTGTATTGTTTCAAAATTATGTTTCTTTATTGTATCTTTATGTTAAACAGGCTGTCTCATATTGTATGCTTACTAAGGGTATTTTCTGTGGATATTAGGGTACATTCTGTCATATTACGCAAATGCGAATGCGAACGGATCTCTGTAGACACGTATACTGTAGAACTCAGCATCCGGATGGTTATTTCAGTTCCCTTGTGATTTTTCCTAGGAAATAACGTGTTCCAGTACTGAGAAAATAAAATCTGAATACATGCCATTTTCAAAAACAATGTATTAGTAAAGAAATTCAGGTAATGACGCTAAAAAAGGCGAAATTGGTAGCCTTTGTATTAATCTATTTATTAATAAGTGATGCCAAAACTTTGGACCCCTTTTTATTGAAATTGCGGATACGCAGAAGCATAAAATTTGGCACACTTACAGTTTATGTGTAGGAGAAGTGCAAAACGGTAATATTTTTCAATAATAATGCTTATAAAGTACATTAAATCAATAAATAAAACATTACCCACACTACCATGCATTTGACACACACAAATATATTGATGACAACGATAAAAGATCACAGATGGCGCACTAAAAAGTTTGGAAACAAAGTAATTGGTCTTGAGAAATGAAGATGGCGTTCTTATCAACAAGATATCAAAATGTATTATGGTCAAATTTCGATCAATGGGCGACCACTAGTAATAATTAATTAACAAGGGACACGTAAAACAATGCAAACGTTTACCTGTTCATTAAAAAATATGAATATTTGTGCGTTATACCAAACGACAAAGATTTTTTAAAAATATTGGAAGGCAATCAAGCAAATGGATTTCCTGGTGGTAAGAAATTTACGTCGCCTAGAGATACCAAAGTTGGAAATGGTTCGTCACCTACCTGAGTCCGGAATGTTAGGCCTCGAGCAAAAGTAAGTTTACCGACTACCTTATCCTCCGAACCAAAAGACACGGCAAGCACTGACGTTATGGCGTCAGGAACAGGTATGACGGTGAGTCCAATCCAGCTGAGTCGCTGCGAAACTCTACAACATAGTCAGATGTCTCGGTGTTAGTGACGGTAAGCCTATGCTCGCCTTTTACGAGCTGCCTGACAGGAAGGCAGATGGTCTATTCTGCAAAAGAGCCCGGACGAACACGGAGAAAATATCAAATCACAATAAAAAATTGGGTTGAGGTGTAACGAACCCATCGCTTGCTAGTCGAAATCTAGTAATTAAGGTGGAATACCAATAGTACAATAAGGCATAACCAGGATAGAATGCAATGCAGCAGCTTACATGTATAAATATTACCTACCGCCCTAACTATTTTAGCTTTCGTAGCGTCAATGATCATTTTCATGTTCCGTGTTAGAGAATAGTAATAATAGTAACTTGCACCAATGACCTAAGATGTCGGCCAAATTCAGGCGCATATCTAACATTTATGATACGTATTTGTATGAAAAAGCTTGTCATATCATTAATAGAGTTGCCTGATTCTTTTCTATTTTATAACATTAAAATATCTTATAAGACTAAAAGCCGCACTCATAGACATTTAAAATGTCATTAAAGCCCGTTTCCTACAACTAAATCATTGTAAATCGTCAGTAGAATCATAGGTAGTTTACCTAAAAGTAACCAAGCGTTGCACATCGTTATGCAAAATGTTTAGAGTTGACAATCAAAAACGAACGTCCGTAGATTTTCTACCATTCATACAAAAATAACCATTTGTACGCAAAACGACTCGTTTCTTGACAATAGGAACCGGGACTAAATCACAATTTTGTGTAGAAATTATCGACTTAATGCCACAGTAACTGAATTACGTTTGAATGTTGATGAACCAATGTAATGATATCGGCTTCATGCAAATATCAGTCATCTTGAAAATAAAAAAAAAAACCTCGCACGCTAGGTTATCTACCAGTGAATACAGTGACAATAAAAGGAAAATTTGGTATTTCCAATTTTCTAATAAAAAAAAAATACTCGGGATTGGATATGTGCCCGGTTGGTGATTGCTACTTATCACATTGTGGGACTTAGTGTCTCCGGCTAGTCGTGGGTGCTCTGTGCTTCTGCCAACCTGTTCGGGCCTAAGGGCGTGAAGATATTTTGTTCAATTCAGTGACTTTTAAAAAATTTACATCAAACCTGCCTATAATGTGTACCAAATAGAAAAGAAATTTGAGAATACAATATTTATTTTGAAATGTAGAGTCAGGTTATACGTAAGCTTGTTTCGAAAACTTTGTCCTTCGATCCATCTGACTCGTGCAAAAGAATTTCCGGCTACTTCTGATATGGGAAGCTCCTTTGAACCTGGCAAAACTTTTCCTCTCTAGAACTGTAATGATATTTTTATAACACTAGTTATTTGCCACGTCTTCACCTGTTCTAACACTCCCTGAACTTTACACTTGAAGTGAAACTTATTTATTAACGTATGAAAGGAATTTGCGTTCACATTTTTCTGTTACGCTCATTGATCTCTAGTAAAGCTTCACAATAATACTACTGTACGTGTTCGCCGAATTCCATACTGTGTTCTTAGTGAGTTTTGTTTCGAGGGCCGGTTAACGTAGCGTAGGCCAAGCATCACAATGCGAGATAATATTTTTTTTCTGTGTTTTTCTGTTCCGCTTCACGAAAACTGATGCTATAAAAAATTTACTTCTTACATGTGTACATTGCTACACACAAACACACACACACACACACACACACACACACGCACACACACACATACACACACCCGTGTTTTGGTCCAGGCCGCTTATTCTTACCTTACCTATATACGGGTACGTATACGTCATGACGTGTTCCGGTTCGGAGGGTAAGGTAGCCGGTAAATTTACTTTTGCTCGAGGCCTAACATCCCGGCCCCAGGTTGGCAACGCACCATTACCACCTTTGGTGTCTCTAGACGGCGTGAATTTCTTAATATCAGGAAATCCGTTTGCTTGTTTGCCTTCCTTCATATAAAAAAAATGTTTTTTATTGTCATACTTAGTTTCTCTGTCTATTTCAAGTAAAAAAGCAAGTAATTATCTTCAGGCCCTTAGTATCTCCAAAGAGGTAGATACAACTAGGGCAACCACTATTAGTATAAGGTAAAGTAAAAGAAAGTATCTTCACGCCCATATCCAAGAAGAGGTAGGCAGAAGAACAACCACGGCACCCACGATTAGCCAAAGACACTAAGTCCCACAAATCACAATGTGCTATAGGTGACAGGCCTATCGCCAACCGGGCACTTATCCATTTACCAAGCAACATTGTTTTATAAGTAAATTTATAAAACATACACACCTTTTTTTGTTGCTTGACCAGTAAAATGAATTCAGGACCTTATCGTGTCAAGTCCAACCATGTGCGAAAGGGCATTGAGCGATTTAGGGTCTTCGGCTAGTCGTTGGTGATTTCTTCGGAGATGCGGGCATGAAGATACTTTTAGTACGTCTTAAATTAAAATGTTGCAAAAAATTTCCATTGTAACCGCTCTTACTCGGTTAGATGTAGGTATATCCTGAATATTTGAAATTTAATACATAAGACGTGAGTCAAATTCCACGCAGAAGAGCTATTTGCAAAATTCTAAATAATAACGTTAAATTTCCTTTAAAGGGCTTAACTTGTACTTATAATGTTAATTAATTTGAAAGCATAATAAATACGAGTATGTGTTACTTTAATGTAACTTCTTGCTTGATAAGACACTCTTTGTTTTAAAAGAAATACATATTTCGAAAGTAAAATGATTGTCAATTTTAATAATATAAAAATTCAGTCAAAAAAGTATTAGACCAGGACATAGTGGCGCATTCGTTTGCAAAATTGTTATAATTCACATTTTTTTAAAAAAAAGTCCCTGATTATAAAAGTGTAAGATGACACTTGATATCTTTTGATGTTATTGTCTAAACAACGAAAAATTAAATAAGCAAGAAAAAATGCATTTTTGCAATATTTTTTTTATTCTTTACAACATTTTGAATGAAAAAAGTCCTTACACTCATTATCGTATCTCAAACCCATTAATTGTTATGAATTTTTTAAATTGAAAATCACCAAAAATTCTGATTTTCTCGAATTAAATAATATACCATAAAAATTAAAATGCTATAATTTTTCATTATTTATCAAATATTTAAACTATACTAAACAAAGTAACCTAAGTAGATTTGAAAATTTTTATTTTGTTGTATGTTTTATTTACGTTATGACAATACGCTTCCTACGCGCAAGAGAGAAGTTTTGAGAGAGAAGTATTTTTATCTCACTCCCAACTCTATGTATAAGATGAGTGAGAAACAGACCTATGACACGCTTAAAATATGTTTTTGCTGTTTTTTTAGCAACCATACCTTAAAAAAAATTATTACTGTTTCTAATCTAACTCTTCATCTGTGAGAGCATTGACACTGGTGACGAGACGCGGGTTTACAAATTTGACAAGCAAACTTGTCAACAAGCTATGGAGTGGTACCTTCTACTCGTAACTGAATCGAAACCGAAAAAACCACGCCAAACTCGTTTAAAAGTCAAAGTCATGTTGAATGTTCTATTTCGTACACTGGCAATTCTTGCTGGAGGGTAAAATGTATATAAGGAATTTTGCTTGTGCGTTTGAGAAATTCGACGAAAAAAGCAAAGTTTTGTGAAAAGAAAATTCTTGGAATTTGCATACAAGGTCATCAATGTCAGTGCATTTTTGACCAAACACTCAGCAAATACCATCGGGCAATCACCAGATATTATGGTGCTTGATGTATATGGATGGCTCCATCTGACTTTTTCTTTTTCCGAAACTCATAGTACCACTTCTTGGTACCAGATTTTCAATCGTTAGAATGCAAGAACTGAACTCAATTCCGGAAACAGCGTTTACAAAATGTTTTGGTGACTGGATTATTCGTAGGCGTAAGTGAGACGTTCCTGAAGATTTTTGAAGTATGTAAGTTTTTATTAATAAATTTAGATGAATGACAAACAATTTGTGTATTACTGGCATTATCCCGGTACTTTCTTGACAGAGTGAAATACCACTGAATAGGTTCAGAAAAGAAGATCAGTAAGTAAGAGACATCAGCCATTATTTTCAATAATGATCCTGAACCTATAATTGAAGAATATTACTCAGCAACACACATAAAAAGGCTATATGATTTTTAAAGAATTAAGGCATTTTAAGCGACTTGCGACGATCTTTTTAATGCATATATTTTGTATAAGTATATAAATCATTAAGCGCAGTAAAACTGCAAAATTCGAATCCAATTATATTGGAAACCACGTTGCAATTTGATATTTATTTTTTTTGAATGCTAGCAAATGATTCTGAAATCGTCCCCTTCAAATTTTATCACCATCCTGCTAGTGGTTTATGAGATACACTTAACAATGCATAAATATTTCACTTATCTTGACGACCTCATTAAAAAGTAAAACTAAGTAAAAAATTATGCTTAATTAAGTATAATTCAAAAAAATATGCATAATTGAATATAATTCAAAAACCACCAGTCGGAATATGATAAATTAATGTCGAATTCGGAATCATGACCTATCTTTCTAAAAAAGAAACCATCACAGTCGCTTGGCTATTGACGGAGTAATCACGCAACAAACATACAAAAACATACACTCGGATTGAGAACCTTCTATTTTGACCAAAGGAAATATAGATTCGTTTTTACAAGCCTTTTTTAACTTGCAACGTTATTCGGGGGAACGTAAATTGAATACGATCCACTTTCCGGTTACTGATTGAGCTGAAATTTTTGGACCATAGATACCTAAATGTTAACTTTTATCAATCCGCCTCGTTGGTCGAGTGGCTAGTGTACACGCCTAACTACAACGACTGACAACGAGGTTCAGGTTCGACTCCCGATGTCATTTGTTTCCAGACCTCAGGTTAGCACAGCACCATTACCCCTATGGTGTCTCTAGGCGGCGTGAATTTCTTACCATCTGCTTGTTTGACTTCCAATATCATAAAAAAAGTTACATTAATTTTTTTTCTATTGACATTTATTTATATTTTTGATGAGTATTTTTTTTGTGATCTTGTATAAAAGTATAAGTTGTTACTGCTTGAAGAAATAATTGGAAAATATCTTATACAGAACTGACTAATGGAAAATAAGTGGAAATTAAAATGTGGGATGAAAAGTCAGATGCACTCGGACGTTGCAAAAACTAAACCACTCTATACACTCGAACTGGTTCAAACGTATCTCCGTAGTCCCGTCCGGTCTGCGAACTACCTTTGTGCTTTGAAGAACTTCTGCTCTGCTGAACCGTAATTTGTTCCACGCTAATGATGCAGTCGATGTCAGGTTAAATGCCGTTGTATTATTTTCTACGAAACGCTTGAATAGTATAGTTGAACGTTCTTTGTTTAACGCCTCATTTTGTTTTGTAAATTAGTTATAAAGTAAAATATATTTCACTCTTTCACTGCAAATTTCAATTTTATTTGCAATCACTTTAACTATCGAGACTGAAACTACAGTACTACTTTTGAATTTATGCGCTTCGGTTTTACACTTTTTAGACCTTAAACTTCTATTTTTTAATTAGCTGACCTAGTCTAAATTTAAGCGAAATGATTATTTATGTGTAATCACAACTCTATATTTTTTATGGTAAGAAATTCACGCCTCCTAGAGACACCAAAGGTGATAATGGTGCGTTGCCAACCTGAGGTCGGGATGTTAGACTTCGAGCAAATAGTCTATTCTGCAAAGGAGCCCGGACCAACACGCAAAAAATAAAATAGATATCTTTAAAATACAATTGGATTTCCGAAGCTTGACGAATATAGACGAAGCGCATAATTTAAATGGTATTACTGTACGTTTATTTATTTAGACTGAATTATATCTGGCTTACGATTATATTTTATCCCCCATGGAAAAAGCTCGAAGCTATAAATTTGACGCGTCTCTTTATCTGCTTGTGTGTATGTCTGTCTGCGGTATTATGACTTTTGAACGGATAGACGGATGGACTGAATTCAATGCGGATGTTTTGTTTAAAGGCTGACGTGATCGAGATGGTTTTTAGCCTACACATAAGTTTTGTAGGGGTTATTTTTTTTATTTGTGTATAACATTAATTTTTAATTTAATTCATTTATTTCAATTCAATTCATTTATTTACACTCAGGCGGGAAGTCTAGATAAGCAATTTTTTTTTCAACATTTAATGGTATTAGTGTAGTATGGAAATAGGAATGTCAGTAGAGACATACTTTTTTTATTGATTAATAATATAAAATTTTACCTATTACAAGTTCTTACCCCAGAAGTTTATTTTTTGGTTTTTGTTTTCCCCTCCAACTTGATTTGATTAATGATCACAAGTACAGTAGGGTTGCTCTTGAATGTCGATGTTCATGCAAATTGAAAATTGAAATCGGATATGCCATTTTAAGTTCTTGAACATAACACTAGTGGATTATTAAAGTTTAGTTTAGAGTTTTGGCACCATCCAGATCCAGATCCAGATCCAAAAGATGGTCGAAGTTTTTCCATAATTATTGAATTTCGTGCTTATATTGATTGAAATTAGTCAATTTTAAATAATCACGAAGAAATTAGCGTATCGTGTATTTCCTCGTTGCCGCCAAATCTCACTACATGAGCTTGGGTAATGAGACCACAGTTTTACCCAAAATCCTGACATGCCTTATAGTTGACATATGACTAATTATAATTGATTTCAGATTTTGGTAAATTTAATGGAAATTTTTACTTGAATAATGGCAAAATACTAACATAAAGGCCAAACCTAAAGAAAAAAGAAGAAGAAAGTTTAGTTAACAATATGAAACTTTATGTAATTTATTCGCTAGTGCTGTGTTCAAGAGTACTTAAAATGACAAAACCGAATCCAATTTCCAATTTTCATGAAATCGAGTTTCATGAGTAACACTACAGATCTTTACTATCATTCATAATCACTATTACTGTTATTGAGAACGACCAATGAAATTTCAAACAAATATAGGTTATACTAGAAAGTTGCATGAAAAGTCAGAAAGGCGCTCGGACGTTGCAAAAACTTCACCACTCGATACGCTCGAACTGGTTCAAACGTATCTCCGTAGTCCCGTCCGGTCTGTGAACTACCTTTGTGCTTTGAAGAACTTCTGCTCTGCTGAACTGTAATTTGGATCACACTAATGATACGTACGTCAGATTAAATGTATTATTTTGTTCTAAATGCTTTTGAGAATAGATTTATTTGGTTTTTGTTCTTTTTTTTAGTTTCGGGTTTTTAGGATTCTTTAGCCAAGGTTAAAAACCTGGACCTTATAGATTTGCCATGTCTGTCTTTATGTCACATAAGCCGTTTAAATATGGTGAGTAGGTGTATTCTCTGAACTGCTTTAAGATTTTCATACAAAAATAGAAAAATTAACAATAAATTTTGGGGATCCCCATACTTAGAACTAAAACTCATTTTTTTCATCAAATCCATGATTGTGTGGAGTATATGGATAGGTTTCAAAAATGGCATTACTCGAGATTTGAGTAATTGAGTATTTGGTTTGCTATAATAGGGATCAGAAGTATTTATGTATTTTTTGATAGGGGTGTAACTATGTTCACTAAGCGGGTACGTTTGAAATGAACAACATGATAATTTATCTAATAACATTATTTAAAAACTAACAATAAACAATCATATAATCGAAATGATACTCAACATATTCCGTAATATATTTAATTACATCTTTACTTAATCTTCCACCTGTTGGTCCGGACTCCTTTGTAGAATAGAACATCTGTCTTCCTGTGGCAGGCAGCTCGTAAAAGGCGAGCATAGGCTTGCCGTCACTAACACCGTGACATCTGACTAGGTGGGATCGTTTCGCAGCGATTCACCCGGATTGGTACCACCGCCTTACCTATTCCTGCCGCCATAACCTCATGACGTGTTCCGGTTCGGAGGGTAAGGTAGGCTGTAAACTTACTTTTGCTAGAAGCCTAACCTCCCGGCCTCAGGTTGGCAGCGCATCATTACCACCTTTGGTGTCTCTAAGCTGCGGGAATTTCTTATTCGTACTATCAGGAAATCCGTCTGCTTGTTTGCCTTCCAATGTCATAAAAAAAAATGAAAACTACCCACATACATTTTTGTTACATTCGTTGTAATCGCGTTGTGCAATCGGAATTAAAAGTAACCTATATGCAAATTCAGGTCCCAATCTATATGTGTGTTCCAAATTTCCGACAAATCCTTTCAGCCATTCGAGCGTAAAAGAATAATAAACACCCAACATACATACATACTCACAAACTTTCTCATTTATAATATATAAAGGATATAATTCAATTACATCTTTACTTAATTGAAAACTACTTACATTCATTTTTATTATATTGTTATAAACAGGAGCTCTGCCTTCAGCTTTCCTATTTCATCTTTGTTCGTTAGTTTATTAATTGAGTTGGTCCGCTGTAATAGGGGTGTATCTGTGTTCAGTAAGCGGGGCGGGTTTAATAAGCGGCTTGTTGTAGTTTGACACAGGGATTTAATACTGCAACGTGATCGTTTCGCTATATCGGCTTTACTTATGAACTTACGGATGAATCTGTAAATCTTTAGTTGTTATAAAAGTGTAGGATTTTTGACCTATAAAGATTATCTTAAGGGACCATGTTTCAAGTTGACATGTTTCTATTATCTCATACTAGTGGTAGCCCACTGGTCGAAAATAGACCATAGCACATTTTAATATCTTGTCGATAAGAATGCCATCTTCATTTCTCAAGACTTTGTTTCCAAACTTTCTAGTGCGCCATCTGTGATCTTTTCTCGTTATCATCAACATATTTATTTGTGTGTGTCAAATGCATGGTAGTGTGGGTGATGCTTTATTTATTGATTTAATGTACTTTATAAGCCTCTGTGGTCTAGCGGTTCAAGTGTTGGACTTGATTGCATGAGGTCCCGGGTTTGAATCCCGGGTCGGGCAACAATAAGAAAATTGGGTTTTTCCAAGTTTCTAATAAAAAAACGTTGCTCTGGATTGGATAAGTGCCCATTTGGCGATAGGCTTGCCACCTATCACATTGTGGGACTTAGTGTCTTCGGCTAGTCGTGCGTGCCTTGGTTGTGCTTCTGCCTACTTCTTCGGGGATATGGGCGTGAAGATACCTGTATGCATTTTTATTGAAAAATATTAGCGTTCTGTTCTTCTCCCACACACAAACTGTAAGTGTGCCAAATTTTATGCTCCAGCGTCCGCGCAATTTTCGTAAAAAGGGGTCCAAAGTTTTGGCATCACGTATTAATATATAGATATAAAATTGTCGTGTCGCATTGGCAGTTACCGTACTCGTCCAAAACGGACCGATTTTTTGACGAGTACGGTATTACGACGGAATTGACCGATTCTTATGACATTTTGTAAGCATATACTCCTAAGTGATGAGAGTGACTCATCCCCACTTTTTTACTAAAGTCATATTACCGAAATACTAAACTTATTTTTATTTTTTTTATGTTATAGGAACGCAAACAAGCAGACGGATTTCCCGATGGTAAGAAATTCACGCCGCCTAGAGAAACCAAAGATGGTAATGGTGCGTTGCCAACCTGAGGTCAGGATGTAATAGGCCTCAAGCAAAAGTAAGTTTACCGGCTAGCTTACCTTCCGGACCGGAATACGTCATGACGTTATGGCGGCAGGAATAGGTAAGGCGGTGGTACCAATTCGGGCGAGTCGCTGCGAAACTCTACTACCTAGTCAGATGACACGGCGTTAGTGATGATAAGACTAGGCTCGCCTTTTACGAGCTGCCTGGCAAGAAAGGCAGATGGTTTATTCTGTAAAGGAGCCCGGACCAACACGGGGAATATAATATTATACTAATACTTATTTACTTTGGATGCTTTTGATCCTTGCCTTGCATTTATAACTGTAGCTATGAATGCTACTTAGCCGCAACATAGATGATTGACATACTAATAAAGTGGTGTTTCATTTCGCAACATAGGAAACTGGTGTTAGCAATAGCGTGTCATGAAAATATACTGTGACCAAAATACTACCAACATTAAAAAAAATGAAGTTTCTGTTTGCTAAGAAAATTGATAAAAAGATGTTTAGTATCTTATGGACAGACCTTATTTTTTACAAACGTATTGAAAGCAGCCTTTTATTAAGGAGATGTAGTCATCGAGACATTTTGCACAATGGCACACTCTTAATACACAAAAAAGAAATTTAGCAAAAATTATCAATTGGAATAGAATTATGTTGAGACAGAGGAAATGAACAAATAAATTTAATCGAGTCAGACTGAACGTAGAAAGTGACGTTTAACCATATTTATAAACAAAAAAACAGTTATGTTTAAAACGCATTATCATTTAACCTTTACCCACTTTTATTAAATTTTGTCCGGTCCTTTTAGTGTAACCCTGTTTATACCTACAGTTATTGTCTTGGCATGGCAGTGCAGCAGCAAAGGACTAAAATGGTTTAAAATTCCTTCATCATAATTAGTTTGGACAAGCCACTCAGTACTTTCTCCTGCAAAGCTACCGTATTTTCGTTCGTTAGTTTATTAATTGAGTCGGTCCTCTATAATAGGGGTGTATCTGTG
>NJDD01037683.1:54544-67792 GCA_002245505.1 Calephelis nemesis
TCTAAACTACAAAACTTCAGTTAATTACTACTAACTTAAAAATTAATTATAAAAAAATAATAGTCAAGTAAATGATTCTAATGGGATTTTTGAATCAAGTTTGATGGGATTTTTGAATTGATCGAGATGGTGCTTAGTTACATTATGGGCACGTCTTATAAAAGAATTACTGTTTTTTTTTTTTTAATTTTTATTATATTAATATAAACTTATGATTACCTACAGCTCCTAAGAGCTGTAGTTAAGCTTCATATAAATAATCTTGTCAATCATTGGTAAGTAATTTTCAGAAAAACGTCATTTTATATAATTTAAATTTAAAATGCAGTAACCTGCAAAAACCTACTTTAATTTGTCTTACATTCATATATTATTAAAATAATAGGTAATATTTAATAATATCAGAAAAGCTTAGGATTAAATATTTAATAAAGTTTTAGTTGTGTAAGCAATATCAATTCATGTTTATGATAAACCTGAGAGCGGCATAATCGAGTGAAGTAAAAAGTTGAACTTTAAAAAGCTTGCGGCTCACAACTGTTGCGCCTAAACTATTCTTAGTAAAGTTTAGGGAGACCTTTTGAATTATGCAAAAGGCTTGGGTGTTTTAGAAAGGTGTCTTTTCTAAAATATATACAATTTAAGTCTTGACCGAATCTCCCGTAACAATTGTATATTTAAATAATATAAACCTGAGGATACTTTGTATAAATATTGATTACATTGAATAAATGTGTTCCTACAATCACGTTTAACATAAAATGACGATATTGAACTTGTATTGAAAAAAGCTTTTGTTACATCATTTTTGTATTCTTTTTAGGTTTTATATTTTATGTGTTTTTTTTTCTATCAACCAAAAACAAATCTATCTATAATATCTATCTATATATAATTTTTTCAATGAAATAAGTAAGTAGAAAGCCAATAACCAACCGGACAGATATTTAATCCCGGGCAACGTTATTTTTAATAGAAAATTGATAATAAATATTCTCCTTTTTTTGTTGCCCGATTCGGAGATCGAACCCGGGACCTCTAACAAATTAAGTTTAACGCCGAACCACTAGACCATAGAGGCGAGTTTTGAAGAAAATTTCAGAGATAAACCACATAAGTGTAGACTTTCTTTTTTCTATTACGCTGAAAGTAATTTTAGGTTAGTCGTTTTATTTTCAAACATATGTAAGTATCCTCACTTTAATGACATTGAAGAGGTAGACAGAGATAAAACCAAGACACCCACGATTTGTTCAAGGTTTTACTGCAACTTGATTCTCTTCAAAGATTTGGCAATCGATACTTTCTGCCAACTTTGTAAAGGTCTTGGCATGAAGATATGTGTGTATGTGTATTAAAAAAAAATACTCTTACCCCTGGTAGGATTATAGTCAAATTTAAAATCTTATAACATTAGCTGCAGAAACAATGTCAGTGGTCATGATTCCTCTTCAATGGTTCACATAAGCTGCTGGAAAGCAAATAAAGCCATTGAAAATTTATGTAACACCACCGGCCCGCCCCGGCTTCGTATGTGTATAAAATATATATAAACTTTCCTCTTCAATCACTTTATCTATTAAAAAAACCGCATCAAAATCCGTTGCGTAGTTTTAAAGATTTAAGCATACGAAGGGACACAGGGACAGAGGAAGCGACTTTCTTTTATACTATGTAGTGATGATAAAGATTTTTAGTAATTATAGGTACTCCCCTTTTAGATATAGAATTGCTTACACATACTTACTTTGTTATAATGAAATATTGTACCATGTCGGGATTCGAACCCGGGACCTCATGTAGTCAAGTCCAACAACTGAACCGCTAGACCACAGAGGCGAGGAGGACTTTTTTATTATAAAGTTATAAATTTAAAAATACATATTTTCTATTTTTTTTTGTTGCCCGACCCGGGGAACAAAATATAGAAAATAATCGAACAAGGGTCCTCAAGAAGTTAATTAATAATTAATGCGAATATTTAATGAAGTTACATTTCTGTATAGAAAGAATCTAATTAGTGACTGATTAAAAGGTATCTGAGTGTGGTTGTTATAAGACTACAATTTGTATTTTTCATATATTTATAAGATTTAGCACAGGGCGAAACCGCAGATGGAAGCTAGCGAAACAAGAACTTCTATCATTTATTTGATCTGTATGTTTGTCCAATCAAGAAATTCAATCTTATCTATTGCATTTAAAGTCACTAACCCTATGACTCACAGAACTTACATCAATGTGGAAGGACATGTTTGTTTACAAAAAAAAATAGAATTAAAAAAAACCTAAAACCTACCTAACCTAAAAAAATCAAGTTTCCCATATTGATCTTATAAGTAAGCAACCTATATGCTTAAGTTACGAGTGTGGGTCAATCATTCTAATACATAGAAGAACTTTTATAGATATCAGTATAAAATAATAAACACCTAGAGAGAAAAATCCTGTCACATAATATTATCACTAAATATACTTTCTCCTATCGGGATCGAACCCGATCTCGCGATTAGCCACTTGCTATTCTAACATTATACTCTAACGGCTTCATTTAGTCAAAAAAAACGTCAGTCAACATTTAATCTATCATTGTCACAATTTTGTATAGAAAATGTCGAGTTAATGACTGATTAAAAGATAATTGATGTCTCTGGGTGCGGCTGTGAGTTAGCTTCTAACGGACTTAAATCACTTAAAATGTACGAGATATGATGTACACTGATATTACAGGATTATTGTGTGTTGAAGACATTTAAGTATTAGGTAGTTGTTTATAATTGTACACAAACAATACATATAAGTTTTATTTTGTTATCATATTTTGTAGCAATAAATCTATCAAGGGAAACGTTCATACATTTACAAACGTAACATAACATTTCAAGGTTGGGCATTAAACCCCAACATAATGTTTGACAGTTTAACTCAATATTAAATGTAACATTAAATAAATATATATCCCTGGACAAGTCACACAAACTGAATCTAACCCCAAAGTAAACAAATTATATGCTTGTGTTATATGTGTTAGTCAATAATTCTAATACATAGAAATACGTCGGGAATCGAACCCAAGCCTAGCAGCAGGCGACTGGTCGGCGTAGTTAGGCGTGTACGCTAGCCACTCGACCGACGAGGCGGTCTACGGTCTACATTGGAATGTGCAAGGGGCCCTTAGACGTACGTTATAACCCTTTAATTAACAATGTCAGTCAGCACTAAGAATACCTAAAACATGTCTAACATTATTAATAAGTAACATTTAACGTATACGTAAATCGTAAAATAAATAAGAGGTCCCACTTTTATGAGATAAAGCCATTTTGATTTCACACTCTATTATCTCAGCCCTTTATAAATTTTAATTCTAAGCAGTAAAATTGATGAACCCTTACGGGATATTCAAATGACAGCCTTCAGTCAGCTCGGGCTAGCTGCGCGCGCGCACGTGTTTAGTGCACATTAAATTTCTTCGTGTTTCCAACTTAATTACTATCAAATATTTAAAATAAATAAAAAAGTGTTATCGACTTTTAAACTGATATTTTAGTACTAAAAAATGAGGTAATTGAGACGTCAACGGTATGCTTCTTTAATACACCGTCGCCGCCACTTTACGAGCTTCTGTGCACATAAATATCTTGCATAATGTGACAGATACATTTGTACCGACCACAAATAAAAGTGTTCAGTGACACGATGAAGCTTTCAATTGGTATTGTTTACGCTATCATACTCGGGATCTTCGTTGGAGGCGAATTGCGCTTTCGTGGCAGAGTGAAAAAACGACACAATACACACAGACGGCATAGAGCCATTTTGCCCCCTTGCAATTTCAATGAAAGCCTCATTGAAGACGAATGGGCGTTGACGGAAGCGATAGGGAAGTCGAAGTTTATTTTTACCGGGAAAGTTTTGACAGTTAAGAAGTTTCGATCGATACAAGAGACGAGATCGAGAAGGTCGAATTTGTATCGAGTGTATTTACGCCGCGTTTTGAAAGGAGATGAGGATGAGTTAAAGTTTTTCGGGCAGGAAGAGGCGTTAAGTGGTTCGTTAGATGGGTTGACCTTGACTGTGGAACGTGCTCGGGCTCGAGAGTCGTGCACTCCATCACCTCGGCCGCGACTATCTGCGATCTTCTTGAGTGATGGGACGGTTTTGGACAGTGAAAGGGTTGGAGCTCCACGGCTGCAGTTGCTGACTGACCCAATTCCGTTGACTTTGTATCATCTGGATAGGGTTAACGCGGCAGTTAAAGGTTAGTGTTTAGACGGTTTTTAAATAACACGTCCTTTTCCACAGTTATATATGTCTATTATATAAGTCTGACCGACAAATTTCTGAGATATGTGAGTTCAAACAAACGTACGTTTTTAATTATCCACAATAATGTCATGAATACAAAAGCTTAAACTCCATAACGCTTTTACTGAAACTAGTGGTCGCCGGTTGGTCGAAATTCAACCATAATAAATTTTAATATCTTGTTGATAAGAACGCCATCTTCATTTCTCACGGCCAACTACTTTGTTTCCAAACTTTTTAAATGCACCATTTGTGATCTTTTATCGTTATCATCAATATATTTGTTTGTGTGTGTCATATGCGTGGTAGTGTGGGTAATGTTTTATTTATTGATTTAATATACTTTATAAGCATTATTATTGAAAAATGTTAGCGATCTGTACTTCTTCTACACATGTTTATGTGTAAAAAGTCCAGAGAAGACGTCCAGATCGCTAACATTTTATGCTCCTGCGTCGGCGCAATTTTCGTAAAAAGAAGTCCAAAGTTTTGATGACTTTTGGAATAGGGAAATTTGAGGAGCTGGGGTGATTAATTTATTACTTTTTAAACAATTAGCTCAATTTTTTTCCGCGAAAGGCAAAATCAAATTAACACATCAATAATCAATAATAATTATCAATTCCCCGTGTTGGTCCGGGCTCCTTTGTAGAATGACCATCTGCCTTCCTTGCCAAGCAGCTCGTAAAAGGCGAGCAAAGGCTCACCGTCACTAACACCGTGAATTCTGACTAGGTGGTAGAGTTTAGAGCGACTCGCCCGGATTGTTACCACCGCCTTACCTATTCCTGCCGCCATAACGTCACGACGTGTTCCGGTTCGGAGGGTAAGGTAGCCGGTAGACTTACTTTTGCTCGAGGTCTAACATTCCGACCTCAGGTTGGCAACGCACCATTACCACCTTTGGTGTCTCTAGGCGACGTGAATTTCTTACCATCAGAAAATCCGTCTGCTTGTTTGCCTTCCAATATCATAAAAAAACACGCAGGTATAGTCACAATCAAAAGTAAAACATAGTTTAAGAATTTATTGTTTTTAGGTTCAATAGGTACCTTCTACATGATTAAATAGGAGATTAATACAATTTTAAGCACGCTGTCGGCTGGAATGCAACTAATCTCTACATCTTGTAAACAAAACCACGTCGTCGAATTGATTTTAACCTGCTTTTAATGATCGTATCAACCTTATATTAAACAAGCGAGTTTCCGATGACATTAATAAAATAAACCAATGAGCTAGAAGTCTATTTTGACAATACATTTAACATTGCCTATTGATTGGCTATTCTAGTATTTTGTTAAAATGTCCTATTTTCATTACGACTACAACATAATATTTATATACTCACCTTATATCGCCTCTGTAGTCTAGCGGTCCAAGTGTTGGACCTTGTTGGACTTCATGAGATCCCGTTTTCGAATCCCGGGTCGGGCAACAAAAAGAAATGTGGTATCAATACATATTATAAAACAAACATATATATTAAAACAAAGTCCCCCGCCGCGTCTGTCTGTCTGTTCGCGATTTACTCGAAAAGTACTGAGCGGATATTTCGAGCGGTTGTTTGGATTCATTTGGTTTTCAACAATAGATAGAACAATTCTTGAGGAAGATTTTAGTGCATGTAGTAGGATTTGTATTCTTGAATAACTAAAGCGAAGCGAGGGCGGGCAGCTAGTTTTCTAATAAAAAAATGTTGCTCTGGATTAAACATGTACCCGGTTAGCGATAGGCTTGCCACTTATCACATTGTGGGACTTAGTGTCTTCGGCTAGTCGTGGGTGTCCTGATTGTGACTCTGCTTACCCCTTCGGAGATATGGGCGTGAAGATACTTACTAACTTAATTACTTTCATTTTGGCATATTTACTTGTCTTTTATTAACAATAATCCTTGTGTGAATCTAGGTCTTCTATGTAGAATATAAGAGGTGAGTATAGTATACATACATCATTATCAATACTGCAACTTGCCTGAGTGTCCGTAACTAGATCAGGTCATAGGATAGCTACACCTATAACATTTGTGGTGTCTATTTGCCACAGTTGTCTCTTCCTATTAGTCCTAGTCCTATAAGTAGCTTTTTTTTGTATGTTATAGGAAGGCGAACAAGCAGACGGATTTCCTGATGGTAAGAAATTCACGCCGCCTGGAGACACCAAAGGTGGTAATGGTGCGTTGCTAACCTGAGGCCGGGATGTTAGGTCTCGAGCAAAGGTAAGTTTACCGGCTACCTTACCCTCCGAACCGGAACACGACATGACGTTATGGCGGCAGGAATAGGTAAGGCGGTGGTAACAATCCGGGCGAGTCGCTGCGAAACTCTACTACCTATTCAGATGTCACGGTGTTAGTGATGATAAGCCTATGCTCGCCTTTTACGAGCTGCCTGGCAAGAAAGGCAGATAGTCTATTCTGCAAAGGAGCCCGGACCAACACGGGGGAAATTGCTATTGCGCTTATTTGCTTTTGAACCATTTGAAGATAGCAAATCGTTTCATTGTCACACCAATCCCAATCCACCACACCAGTTTCATTAATATTTAGCTGTAGTTTTTAAGTTACATCTATTAATTGGCGAGATAAGTTAAAAAATATACTATTAAATATAACTGAAAAATTACAATCATTATAAAACAAATATCAGACCACCTCCCAATCATGACCTATTTTTTAATAAATATCAAAATCGTTTCACTATTGGCCGAGTAAGAGTTGAGATCATGGTGGACACAAAAAGATATAAAAAACTAACTAAACATTATTATTTATCACACAAGCCACACAAATTGAATCTAATCCCAAAGCAATCAATATATTATATACTTGTGTTATGGGTGTCAGTAAACGATTCTAATACATAGAAATACTTAAATAGATACCAGAATAAATTATAAAAATACATACAATACGTTCGAATTGAAAACCTATAATTTTTTTGGAGACGGTTATAAATAAACACTTTGATAAATTCGAACATAGAAATATTACATACAATGATAATAAAAAAGTGAACGATAAATATATCACCTAAACTTCAATGCCCACAGCTTACAAGTACGGTATAAAAATATAAATTGGAAGCTCCTGCAGCACTGACGTTGTCGTTAGAATTTTCATCGGCAACATTCTACAGCTCCGTTGAATTTTGGCAACATAAAACCAAACTGTTGGCTTTCAACGAAACCAACTAAAGAAAAAAGGATTACCATAGCAAATAACCACTGTGTTATTTTTGAAAAAGGAAACATTATGCGGGTACCTTATAGGGCTTTTTGTTGCTATTTTTAATGCTTGTTGGATAAAAATTAGAAACCTTTGATTTTGATTCAGTTGTGTATTTGAAAACTTTTATTATGGATTTTTGATAAATTTATTAAAATAATAGTTTTTTCTTTTTTAAAGTAGATATAACTGTTAATAAGCTCTACTATTGAAAGCAAAACACGTGTTTTCAAAGTTTTTTTCATAATACAGTAAATAAGCACAAGTCTGCAAAGTACAACCGCGGCTTATATTAAACACCATAGACGTTAGAGATGCGTTTACCGAGTATAACCCTTCGAACCGGAACAATGTTATGGTGCAATTAGGAATAGTCGAGGCGGTGGATTTTTACACAGGAAAGTCGTTGCAAAGTAATCTACCACCATTGATTTTATTAGTAATTACCAATTAAATCCATGCTCGTCTCTTATGAGCTGCCAGACAGTAGCTGTTTGGTTTTCTACTAAGGGGTCATGAGGATGGGATATAGGTACTGTACGTTATACCATGACCTATACCATGATTGTTATTGGTTCGTCGCTATCCCGTAACTGGGAAGTAAAGCGTATTTTACCAGCTATTGTTTTCTAAAACAAAAACCTTTACAAATTTAGGTCAGTCTATTTCGTATAAAACAGAGAAAGTAAAAACTTTTAAACTAAAATCGAATGAAAAATCAATTCTTTTGTGTATCAGAATAAAAAAGTATCGCCAGCTTTTGTACAGTGATTTTCCTTTAGGCTTTAATTTAACATTTCTCGTTAAGCTGACAGCATAATAATAGTATTCTGGATTAGATACAAAGTATTAATTGTATCAACATTATTAAAAAACCGGCTCAGTGTGAGTCGCATGTGCGCTTGAAGGGTTCCGTGAAAGATACATAGAGTAGCAAGTAAAATATATTATTTATTTTTGTTTTATGTTTTTAGGCAACGAACAATCACACATCTCCTGATGGTAAGAGACAACGTCGATGTTATAGGTGCGTCGCTGTCGTGTGGTCTCGATGTTATTTTTATAGTGGAAGTCTAATAGCTACGTAGAGTAGCTGTCTCTGAACGGGAACATGACAATGCCATTATGACTGCAGAAATAGGCAAGGTGGTGGATTCCTACCCTCGCAAGTTGCTGTACAGCAATTTACCAGCAGTCATGACTGATTAAACTTGTGTTTGCCTCGTACGAGCAGTCTAGTAAAGTGGCAGATATTCTTTTAAACTCAGCCAACCCAGATCAACACCGAGAAAAAATTGACTAGATGTTCTAAAATACTAATGTTATAATCAGCAAAAACCTAACTTATTTTTATTGTTTTTCATAGTACTTGTTTAAATGACTTTATAGTTGTATTTGCTGTTTTGCGAATGTGCAATATTTAAAAAACTGCTTCAAAGTTCAAATCAATTTCGTTTGAAAGTTTTTATTGAAACCTGCAGCACAATTTTGTTAGAATTTTCACACGCGTATTTTAAAAGTTGGAGGCTAGGTAGAAATTTACCAGTTGGTAAGTGTTTATCTTTCAAAAGATTAGCTTGGATAGATGCACTGATTTTGCTACTTCTTTTTTTGTTATTGTTGTCAGGAAAAGGTTCGAACGTTTGTAGGCTCAGCTAGCCATTAACATAATGTGATCTCTGTTTCCCTTAGTAATCGTTCTACACGCGAACAGATTCTTCACTTTTATTTTTGTTGTAAATTACTGTAAGAAGATGGTTGTTTAGAAAAAAAATGTAAGTTAAAAACTAAAAAAATGGTGATTCAACGTTCAACGGTAAAACAGGGTAATATCTCTCAGGTCAGCTAGTTTTTGTATTAAAATCGGAACGAGGTTCACAGAACATGCCTACCTAGCAAGTTTCAAAATAGTAGTACCCTTATCATTTAAAAATAAATTGACTGTGACTGGGGAAGACATATATATATTTATGTTATTGGAAGGCAAATAAGCAGACGGATTTCCTGATGGTAAGTAATTTACGCGGCCTAGAGACACCAAAGGTGGTAATGGTGCGTTGCCAACCTGAGACCGGGATGTTAGGCTTTGAGCAAAAGTAAGTTTACCGGCTACCTTACCCTCCAAACCGGAATACGTCAGGATGTTATTGCGGCAGGCATAGGTAAGGCGGTGGTACCAATCCGGATGAGTCGCTGCGAAACTCTGCCACCTAGTCAGATGTCACAGTGTTAATGACGGTAAGCCTTTGCTCACCTTTAACGAGCTGCCTGGCAGGCAGGCAGTTGGTCTATTATAATATGTCGAATATACAAAGGTTTTCCCATTCGTCTGCGGAACCCTAAAAATGAGCATTGTCGGTCCATCACAAACGGGCGCCTCACTCCATTAAACTAACGAACGGGTTGTCGAGATGTCGATCAAACACATCTCCCTTTGCATCGTACATTATGGATTCAACACCCACGTATATTATAATATACATCTGGGCTATTCTGATATTCAATTTTACTTTATTACTTATGCATAAAATATATTATATATGTTCCCACGACGTTATAGTGGTGTAAGAATTTAAGCACATTTCTGATGTTTAGATTCTTTAAACGACTTCCAAATAGGTGCTATTTTTTATTACCGTTGTAGCTGTTCTTATTCTTTTATAAATGTGGCTTTCGATCGATTTTCACGACTACTTTGCCAACGTCAAGCTAGTTAATTCTTATACAGTCATTTGTCACTATATACAAAGTCATGTTAGGTCAGGGTCTTGAATAAAGCGGTGGCTTCGTTACTCAAGCTCATCTAGCGAGATTTGACGGCAGCGAGAAAATAGACGATACACTAATTTCTTCATGATTATTTTATAATTAACCAATTTACCTCAATATAAACACGAAATTGAATAATAATGAAAAAACTGCGACACCCTTCATTCACGATGGCGCCAATACTCCTTTGTTGTTTTGTAATGAAACTGTAGTAAATTATATATGAAACTAGCTGTCCCGGCGAACTTCGTTTCACCCGTTTTGAAAAAAAAAGTACTGATTTCCCACTTTCCCTGTGATTTTCCCGGTTTTTCTCTCCATAAAAACCTTCTCCTGACAATAACTGATCTAATAAAAAATGTATTAGCCAAATCGGTCCAGTCGTTCGGAAGTTATGCGCTTACCAACACATTTCGCGATTCATTTTTATATAATAGATATACAAACAATAGGTAGAAAAAAACATGAAAATGGGCATACGGACTTACTTTTAAATTCAGAATCACGTTGTTTCTTAACAGATATATTATGAAGTTTGTATAGCGTTCTAATTTATGACAGCAGATAAGACTCATAAGATAGGTCCCATAAAAGGATATAATCACTGGTGGTAGAGTGCTGTGCAGCAATTGCCCGAACAGGGATCCGCCTCCTTACCTATTCCTGCTGTCGTAACGACATCGCCGTGTTCCGTTTCGGAGGGTAGGGTAGCCGGTAGACTTGCACAATAAAATCCCGGCCACAGGACAGTGACGCACCTATAATATATATGGTGTTCGTAGGCCACGATATTTCTTACTATCAGGAGAGCTGTGAGCTTGTTCACTGTCTTATCACATAAAAAATAAGCAGGTCAACACTGATAGTTACATATTAACATTCATTTTTTTTTATATTATAGGAAGGCAAACAAGTAGACAGATTTCTTGATGGTAAGAAATTCACGCCGCCTAGAGACACCAAAGATGGTAATGGTGCGTTGCCAACCTGAGGTTAGGATGTTAGGCCTCGAGCAAAAGTAAGTTTACCGGCTACCTTACCCTCAGAACCGGAACACGTCATGACGTTATGGCGGCAGGAATAGGTAAGGCGGTGGTACCAATCCGGGCGAGTCGCTGCGAAACTCTACCACCTAGTCAGATGTTACGGTGTTAGTGATGATAAGCCTATGCTCACCTTTTACGAGCTGCCTGGCAAGAAAGGCAGATGGTCTATTCTGAAAAGGAGCCCGGACCAACACAGGGGAGGAGCCCGGACCAATATAATATAATATATCAATTCTGTTAAGTCCTTTCATACGAAACCAATCCTTTGAAAAGTAATTCTAACATTTTAACATTTTTTTCTTACTTTGTATTAATTACCTGATTAATTACAGGAAATTTCAATCAATTAAATACTGAACGTTAAATTAAAACAGTCTTTATCTTTAGTTTTAAAGCCCTGATGATGCTGTAAAAAGTGAAACCTGTTGGCTGGAGAGTAACGAAAAGTATTAAGTAAAGTGTAAAGTGGATAAGTGCAAGCGTTTACTACAAAAAAACTGTGTATACAATGAAATTCCACCAAGTGCCGACGATAACAAGTATAGATTCTAATAGCACAGAATTGACCGTGTTTCAGATATATTATTTTATAAATTAAAAACAAATTAGAGGAGTCAACGTTTTATTTAAACTAGTAATTGCCCATTGGCGAAATTCGATTTATTATTAAGGTTTTATTGTTAATTATCTTTTTGATAAGAACGCCATCTTCATTTACCAAAACCAACTACTTTATTTCCAAATCTCCAAATTCCAAATCCAAATCTGTGATATTTTATCGTTATCAATATTTTGTTTGTGTGTTTCAAATTCATGTTGGTATATGTAATGTTTTATTTTTTGAATTAATGCACGTTATAAACATTATCATTAAAAAATATTAGCTTTCTGCACTTATCCTTAACTATAAATGTGCTAAATTTCACACTCCTTCGTCAGCGTGATTTTCGTAAAAAGGGGTCCAAAGTTTTTGTTTGACGTATTAATATTATCATTAAAAGTTAGTGATCACTTAGGATTTTTTCCCGTGTCGTTCTGGGTCTTTTGACTGTCTCTGGTCTTAACAATAAGACCACTAGTGGTAGAGTGCTTCGCAAAACCAGTTTGCTATTCCTGCAGCCATAATGATAGTGTCATTTTCCGATCCGGAGGTCAGGGTAGCCGTTAGATCTCCGGGCTCCTTTCAGATGTCACGGTGTTAGTGACGGCAAGCCTATGCTTGCCTTTTACGTGCTGCCTGGCACAGGAAGGCAGATGATATATTCTGCAAAGGAGCCTGGACCAACACGGGGGAAATGATAATGCCATAAAATAAATAAGTAATGTATTTGTAATACCCCAAATTGGTTATCCATCTCGCGAATTTGTAAAACTACGCGGGCGAAGCTACAGGCAAACGTAAGCACGAAATACGGACGAACTACCATCAATAAAGATGTCGTAAAGCGATATAAGACGTCATGTATGTGTACTAGGGTTAAATTGGGCCATAAATTTCCGCAGGGTTAAATTCATAGTAATAAATTGTATCGCAAAGTTCTAACTTTAAAATTCCGAGAAAACCCAATTTAAGCCGCGCATAATGCGACAAGATGGGTATCGCGGATTGTCTTTTATATGTTCAGAATGGCTTTGTTTTATATTTACACTGTTAGTCATTGTTGCGGATTTTGTGTAAGAATAGACTTATTTTAAAGTTCATTAATGGTAAGTAGCTAAAATACCGATTGAAGAAAATTAAGTTTGATTCCCAAATGGAATGTTTGTGTAAAATATAAAAAAGTTATATTTTATATATTTGATAAAGTTATAAAAAAGTTATATTATATGTTATATTATATTATATATACGTTCCAGTGTAGACCGTAGACCGCCTCGTCGGTCGAGTGGCTAGCGT
>NJDD01037683.1:67798-92641 GCA_002245505.1 Calephelis nemesis
ACACGCCGATCTACACCTACCAACCGCGAGGCTCGGGTTCGATTCTCGACGGGGACAGGCATTTGTGTGATGAACATTTAGATGTCTGCATTTCCGGGTCTGGGTGTTTATGAAATTTATTGTGGTATCTAATTAAGTTTTTCTATGTAATATAATCGTTGACTAGCAGCCATAACACAAGCATATAATTTGCTTACTTTGGGGTTAGATTCAATTTGTGTAACTTGTCCAGGGATATTTATTTATTTATTTATTTATCTTCACGTCGATATCCCCGAAGCGGCAGGCATAGAAACAACCAGGGCACCCACGACTAGTCGAAGACACAAAGTCCCACAATGTGATAGGTGGCAAGCCTATCGCCAACCGGGCACATTTCCAATCCCGAGCATTTTTTTATTAGAAAATTAGGAAAACCAAATTTTCTTTTTGTTGCCCGACCTCGGAATCGAACCCGGGATCTTATGCAGTCAAGTCTAACACCTGGACCGATAGACCACAGAGGCGATTATATTATGTTTATTAATTTCTATAAAAAGAGTTTACATGTTCGACCTCTATATTGTTTTGTATGTCAATCGATTTCCCCACCATTTCTGAACAAATTTTAACATTTTTTTTGGAATTTATTCCTTAAGAAACGATTTGAGTTATAAGGCCCGGTACGGAAATTTTATGAGGAGTAAAATAAGTTACACGAAAAGTTGAGGCGTTACGTAGAAAGAGACAAACAAACATATCTGTTGGATTGAAGTGTAAAAGAATGAGATGGAATACATTACACAGCGTATCTCATTCTCGGGATCTCCTCCTGCGCGATACTTCGTAGTCTCCGTGCAGGAGGAGTCGCTATCTATCAAAATACTGAATATTTTGATCACACTTCTAATGTCTGCGATGATACCAATTAAAGAAGAACTAACATAACTAAATCTTCTGAGACATGTGTGCTGCAAGATACATTTCGTAAGGAGTAAACTCCAATCGTGCGTCGTAGCTGACACACACATACTTTTTTTTATTTGAAAGAGCATATTTCGCTCATTTTTTTTTACTAAGATAATATAATGAATGACATCAGAGTGTGTTTTAAGCAGTTTAAGTGCGATTACCTTTCTAGGTTTGATTATTTAGGAGATTTAATTTGTTTTAATTTTTTAAAAATAGTTTTTAAATATGTATATTTTGTATGATATTTTTAAGGCAACCGTTTCCGTGTAATAGTTTTATTCTAATCTTTTTTTTTTTTATAATTGTGCTATTTTTTCATTTTGATATTGTATGCCTTCTGTGCAAATTTTTGTTTGTTATTAACATAAAATGTATAATATAATATAATTAAATCTTATATACAAAAATGTATCCCTATTTCCAATTGTCATCGCATGTACCAATTTTTCTGAATATTTTTTGTCATGTTAGGTAGTGTCAGTATAAAACTTAAATGAAAAAAAAATATATTTTCAGTTAGGATAGGACATTGTCTCTCGGCTCAGATAGTATTATAATATCCCTATTTTCCTTGGTCATCGCATAACGTGTGAAAGACTAAGAAGAAAAAGAACTAGAGAAATTGTCTCTAGTTCTTTTTTTGTCATGTTATTGCCAGGAGAACGTTCATAAGGAAAGCAATGGAAGTTTATTGTAATTTAATCACCTCAGGACCACGTCGCTTATATTTTTTGAGGATAGACAGTGATTTCAAGATGATAATGACGTTAACAAAGACAAAAATCATGTCAAGTATAACTCAAAAACCACTTATTAAATCAAGATGAAAACAATATGGGACCTAAAAACTTCAGAACCATGATTTATTTATCTGAAAGAACCATCAAAATCGGTTAGGTATTTCCCGAGTAATCTTGTAACAAACATACAAAAAAAAATCGAAATGTTAACTCCTTTTTTGAAGTTGGTTAATAAATGAGCATTCAACAAAAAATACTGTCGAAAGAAAAAGTAGGGCTGTAGAACTGATTGCGTGTGTTTATTCCATGCTGACGCTCTGGTTAATGAAGCAGATTATCGACAGAAGTCTCTCTTTATCTTCAAGTATTTCCATTGACCGTGTAGAGAAGACAGTTTAAGCGTCGTAGTGATGCGCTTTTATAGTATCGATATCGATAATAACAAATAAATATTTGATTATTTTTAGTGTTTGTCTACCGTCTCATTCGTCGAGGGGTTAGTATACTACCTCCACTGGCCAACAACAGGCTCAGGTTCGATTCCCAATGAGGCAGGCACTTGTGTAGTCAAATTAATGTCTGCATTTCTTAGTCAGGGTGTTAATTAAATTTAATTTGGTATCTATTTGTGTATTTATATGTTTTAGAATCCATGGCTAATACCTATCAATGAATTAAAATTTGCTTACTTTGAGGTTAGATTAAATTAGTGTAATTTGTCCAGGGATATTTATTTATTACTAGCCGATCTGGCGAACTTGATACAAACAAAAAAAAAAATTAAGTATTGTTTTTCCCATGTGCCCTGCTATTTTCCAATTTTTTCTCCTTCATAAGAACCTTCTTCTGATAATTGCTAACACAAGGAAGAAAAAGTTTTAGCTTTTAAACTATAAAAACATATCGTTACGATATAAAGGCTTCACGGCAAGGCCTTTTAAGTCACATCACTATCATGACATTGTAAGACAGTGTAAAAAATAAAACCGATGAAATGATGGTATCGATGGCATTAATAGTCGATTTCACAAACTACGATGCAAATAAAAAAGGTAATAGTATCGATTTTAATCATATATTTCATGGTAGTCCAATTTCGATACGATGAACACTTAAAGATAAAAATAATCGCACGCGTGGTCAGACAGACATAAATCGATTTGCGGTTGGGATTTCATATCAAGAGAGTCATCAATTAAGCTATGCTCAGTAGTGAAGTGAATAATGAATAAAACATTGCTCTTATGATCTAGTGGTACAGTTTTGACATTGTTTACATTTGTGCTCTCAGGTTGGCATCCCTTGTCGGGTACTAAATGTATTTTTCGTTTTTATAAGGAATATTTCCTTGGATTGGGCAAGCCCATTCGATAAAAAATAAGAAAGACAAGCCCACTGAGTTTCTTTCCCCGGATCTTCTGAGTCTGTGGCCGCGATTCCGAGCCGGTGGTAGATTATAAAAATTTCGACGTGCATAAGTACCACTTGTATGGTTCACTTGAATGAAGATTTTTCTGATTCTGATTCTGACACTGATTCCTATCGGCGATAGGTTTGCCATTGTGGGACTAAGTATCTTCGGCTTGCCGTTAGTGCGCCTGTACTTCTGTCTATCTCTTCTGAGACATGGGCGTTAATATACTTACTTGTATTCGACAGATTCGATTAGTATTAACCATTCAGAGGCCTTACCATGAGTTAATGGCTTCTCAAGTTTACTATACTCGCTACCGTCTCTGTAAATTATTTGTATGAAAACTTTGAAAAACGCTTATATAGCTAGAGAAACACATTTTTAAACCAAAATTGACATAGATTTTAACAAGTAACTTACCAAACGTAATCTATACAGACTTATGGTAAGTAAGTAAATAAATACATAAATAAATATCCCTGGACAAGTCACATGAATTGAATCTTACCCCAAAGTAAGCAAGTTTTAAGTTTGTGTTATGGGTGTTAGTCAACCATTCTAATACATAGAAATACTTAAATAGATACCAGAATAAATTTAATAAACACCCAGACCCGGAAATGCTGACATCTAAATGTTCATCACACAAATGCCTGAACCTCGCGGTTTGTCGATATAGTTAGGCGTGTACGCTAGCCACTCGACCATCAAAGGCTCAGAAAACAAAATAAAATGTCAAAGTGAATCTATCAGAGTTCCGTCTCTAATATTCGGTTTAACCCAAAAAACAGAAGAATGTATCGATTATGCCCGTTTCTAAGCTAAATTTAAATAAACAAATTTAATAGACTGAGCAATAGTCGGTGTCATTCACTGTGTTTGTGTGTCAATTGTCGCTTCGGGGATCGCTTTGCCTCTGATACAAAGTAGACGAATAATGACGAGGAACGATAGGTAAAGGCCTTCGTGCCTTATCTTTAGTACTCTCACTTATCGTGTTATAGAAAGAAAGCACACAATTAACAATGAGCAATATATATTATGAACAACCTTTCACAGTACCAATAACATATTGATATCTTAACGTCCATAGCCATGAAGAGATAGACTGAGTTACAACTAGGGCAACCACGATTAGTCCAAGGTAACCAATCGGGAAATTACATAAACCCGGGCAACGTTATTTATTTTGAAAAATAAAATACATCTTTTGTGTTTCACGACCCAGGAATCGAACTAAATCTTCCTGTAGCCAACGCCAACATCAGAGTGTAATAATATTCATGAAACAATATAAAACATCGATAATCAGTACCTACTTTTAGAGGAGCCTTTTTTTGAACACATCAAGAAACTTGCATCAGCACACCATTTATGAATTCCATTTTATGAAATATTTTACAGATAAATGTTTGAAGGAAATATTGATTCAGATACCTAAGTATTCGGCAAATATTCGGCACCTAACAAGACAGGTTTGAGATATATACAGGGTTACAATTAAATGACTAGCCAAGTTTTAAAATAAGGAAATTAAGATTAAAAAAAATATCTTTAGTATCATTGAAAAATTTTAATATTTAATTCCATAGTCATTCATTTAAAATAGGCTTTAAAATACTACTACTGTTGTCATGTTTATTAACCATGCGAAATTAAAAACATGCCAGCATACTCACGCATACAATTGCGTTTGGTGGCATTGTATCCAGGATACAATCCTGTGTATATTTATTTTTATTTCGTAGTTCGAATATGTTAAAGTTTTAAAACATCTCTCAAAATTTGGCTTTTTTATGATATTGGAAGGCAAACAAGCAGGGGAATTTCCTGGTGGTAAGAAATTCACGCCGCCTAGTGACACTAATGTTGCCAACCTGAGGCTTGGATGTTAGGCCTCACGCAAAATTAAGTTTACTGGCCAACTTACCTTCCAACCGGAACACGTTATCGACAAGCATTGACGTTATGGCGGCAGGATTAGCTAAGGCAGTAGTACCAATCCGGGCGACTCGCTGCGAAACTTTACCACCTCAGCCAGATGTCAAGGTGCTAGTGACGGTAAGCTCATGCTCACGTTTTCCAAGCTGCCAGTCAGGAAGGCAGATGGTTTATTAAGCAAAAGAGTCCAGACCAACATAAGAAAAAGGGACTAGTCTTTTAAACGTAACCATGTATATAACAGTATGGAAGTACCAATCACGTGCATTCCTTCCGTGCCATTGCCAGCTTAATCATGCAGATTTGATCAATCTTATCTCCGAGTATTCCCACTAATAGTTGGTGTGATCCGATATCGCTTGAGGGATTGCTTTGGCGTGCTCTGACACCAACTAGGCGCAAAAATAATGTCATAGGATTGTCAGTAATGAGGGATTATCCATTAAGTCTGCTTTTTGCCATTGTCTATGTTGTCGCTCTATTTAATGATTCGAGTTTAATCGACTGAGCAATAACCGACTATCCGATCCGTTATAAAGATAAAGATCAGATCACTTACGTCTCAGTGATTGTGTTGGTGAATATCACTTGAGGGATTGATATAAATCTGATTGAAATGAAACGCAAAATTAACCAAATTATAATGTTATATTATATTATAAATAAAATAATAAATAAATATTCCTGGACAAGTCACTGACATTGAATCTAACCCCAAAGTAATCAAATTATGTGCTTGTGTTATGGGTGTTAGTCAACGATACTAATACATATAAATACTTAAATAGATACCAGACTATATTTGATAAAAACCCAGACCCGGAAATGCAGACATCTAAGTGTTCATTACACAAATGCCTGCCTCCGTCAGGAATCGAACCCGAGTCTCGTGGTTGTTAGGCGTGTACGCTAGTCACTTCGACCAACGAGGCGAGGTTATAATATAAAATGTAATATAACATTATAATTTTATATTATTGTATTTATATTATTGTAATATGTAATATTATAAATTATAATGTTAATAAGGGAAACATGCAAAACAGATTTATAAAACCAATAATGTTATAGTTCATGAATTTTAGTAAATATCTTTGAAAACTAAGTTAATTTGATTGAGCAGTAGTTGTAGATTTTACTACTGATACTGATTGTGTTGGTTGATAATTATCGCTTGAGGGATCGGTTTTTTTTTTATGATACTGGAAGGCAAACAAGCAGACGGGTTTCCTGATGGTTCTGACAAGAAATTTACGCCGCCTAGAGACACCAAAGATGGTAATGGTGCGTTGCCAACATGAGATCGGGATGTTAAGCCTCGAGCTAAACTTACATTTAAGTTTACCGGCTACCTTACCTTCCCAACCGGAATACGTCATGACGTTATGGCTTCAGGAACAGGTAAGGTGGTACCAACCCGGGTGAGTTTCTGCGAATTTCTACCACCTAGTTCAAATCTGATTCTTAAATAAAATCTGACTAATCTGATTGAAGCTAAATGCAAAATTTATTACAGAATATATTTATTTATTTTGTGTCGTTAAATATTTTATAGTACAATAAATGTTTTTTTTATGCAATTAGAAATCAGACAGAGATATCAAATTTTAATATTAACTAGGCATTGCCCCGAATGTACTTCAGTTTATTTAATATATGATTTCAATTTTATTACAAAATATGTACCTGATACATTTTGATACTGACATAAAAACAATAACAATTACAATTTACAAAAATGTAGTTTTTTACGCCGCTAAATACTTGATACGTATTTATTTTCATGCCGTTAAATATTTTATGATACAGATGATCACATACAAAAAACAATGCAAATATTTCCTAACAAAATTGTATGTAAACTTCAAAAGTTTATTTTTAATTTTTGGCAAGGGCGTAAGCATCTACCATTAGTAAAGGAAATTAATTTGCGTGAAGTAATCACTTGTTTTAGTGAAACTAAGATTAAATAATTCAAAAGATTTATAAGTAATAGCAAGCCGTATCAAAGTCTTCGGAAAAGCGGTCACATTCTTTCCCAAGTTCATTGTAACATTTGGTAACATCGAAGAAAAAAACTGCGGCCATCTTTACTTTGATCATGCCAATATATTAGAAAAAATCAAAGAGTATATAAATACTACGTAATAACAGGCGGATCTTCCATAGATATATAGCAAACCCGAATTTTGTATGAAGTTTGGCTTAAGTGACATAAGTCAAGACAAATAACAAAGTCTGTTTTATAACAAGATGTAAAGATATAACCCGTTTAATTTGAAAGCAAGTCTAAAGACATTCAGATTTAAGGCAACTAGTGTCATATAATTAAGGTGAATAAAAACATAGCAAACTTAATTCTTTTATTTTTTATATGAATGTTGAGCCAAACTGTATTAAATGAACTTAAAGAACTGATCGTAAGTATCTTAGCACTATCACTCAGGCTAAGGATATAGATAATTGACAGAAGCCTAACTTTATCTTTATCTTACTTATGGTGTTAAGACAAGGATCTCTTTGGCGTGCTGATACAAACTAGACGCACCACTAACAAAGAGCGATAGGTGGTAATAAGGGACTATTCGCACACAGAGACAGATTTATTGACACCATTGTACCCATAATTTATTTAGCACTGACTAAGTAGCGTTTATTTACCGTGGCAATTCTGTAACCGATATTTATAGCGGCGCTTAACTGATGGAGTTTTTTTTGCCATCAGTCTAGTTTAATTAAAATTGCTTTTGTGGTCTAGCGGCTCAGGTGTTGGACTTAAATGCATTAGGACCGAGGTTGGATTCTTGGATTGGGCAATAAAAAAGTTGATTTTTCCTATTTCTAATTAAAAAATGTTGCTAGTTAAAAAAGACACTAAGTCCCACAATGTGATAGTTGGCAAGCCCATCGCCAACCGAGCATATATCCAATCCACATTTAGCATATATCCACATTTTTTATGAGAAAATCGAGAAAACCAAATATTCGATTTGTTGTAAGATCCGTTAATCGAACCCAGGACCTCATACATTCAACACACCTACGCACTACGCACTGGATCGCACGTATTACATAATGTATTTTTATATCAAAAAATCAAACACCAATATCTTTCGAGTTTGTATCAGTAACCAAAAGAATAACGAAATTAAACTTTTTACATTATCAAGAAAAGTGTCTCCATCTTTGATATACTACACATTAAATGTTGAATGGATACAATAATATCGTTTCTCTTATGTCGATTTATCTTAATAATCGAATACTCATCGTTTAAATCGATATTTTACTGGTATTTCATATCTCAAGCAGTGATCACAGGATGCGTTGACTGGTGAAAGTAATAAGCGTCTCCATTCGTCACAGGGAATTGAACCCCACACGATGCTCATTCATTTTATTAATATCATAATTAAATATAATACTGGCTGCATTTGTTAAGAAAATGTTTTATTTAATATGAGCAATTATTGGACTGATAAAAGTCAAGATTTTAAAAATGTGGTCAAGTTAATAAAACAAAATATTAACCCCCGACAGTACCTAAATGTAATGTAGCTAAGAACCATCTCAATTACTTCAGATTTCTAAAAAAAAAATGCATCGAAATAAGGTCATCCGTTCGAAACTTATGAGATACCTTATAACCTATTAAATTATAACGTATTAATTATTAACTATTTTAATGACATTAAAAAGTACAGTTGTTTGTAATATTTTTAATAACATTATTATTAACATCTTTAGCACGTTATTTAATAGCAAAATAATAAAAATAGTACTACAATACTAAAGATAAAATACGATTTGAAAACGCAAGATTGTAACCATTTAACTATTTCTTCCCCATTTTCGAATTGTCGCAAGGTTGAAAATGTAACAACATGACGACATTTCAATATCAAAATATAACATGTCATTGAAGACTCGATTTAAATAATAATAGTGTATTTATTTACAAAAGGCAAACCTATTTCTAATAGTACAAAAAGCGATACGTCTAACATGAGGTTTATTAAAGTTTACCAACAAAAAATAATAAAATTAAGGCAAAGGCAAAAAAGCTTAAACATTCTTGTATTTAAATTAATTTAAACCAATTATATTGTACATTTTTTCATTAAACTTGTTAGAAATTCTGCAATTTTTTTAATATTTATAATGCACTAACATATTCATTATTTCTTAATTACGAAAGTTATTTTAGCAACACCAAAATGTTTAATTTTAACAATCTTATTTCTGGCAACATTTACGTTTCATTTTCGTTTTTGTTAAATGAGCTCGAGCAAATAGATCGACGCTTTACTCAAGCCCTTTCATGAAATTTATTTTTAACAACTTAAAAAACTAAAGAAGTGTTTTGAAAAATATTTTGATAATACCGGAGATGTGGCAGTACGGCATAATGGTCTTAGCCTGTACCATAAAAAAAACAAATTATTAAAAAAAACAAAGAATACCGAAGACGTGGCAGCATGGACAAAAGGTCTTAGCCGGTCCCAGAACGGGACAAATTAACAAAAAAAACAAAGAAAATTACCAAAATATTTTAATCCAACCTTGAATTCCAAATATACAGTCATGAAATTGATAATGGGTTGAATATGATGGATGGCTGCAATAAACAGATACAAGTAATCCGATGCATAAGGAAACGTTACAAAATAAAGTGCGACGTAAAAGATTCGTCAAGAAAGCGACCGCCTCTACCTGCCCGCCCACGTCTATACCACTTTCCAAATTCCTCGCCTAACCGTTGCAATCTATGCTAGTATACAATAATACTTCTGAACTACTCACTAGCTAGACACTTTTCACCGACTCAATACAGTAGGAGGCTCTAAATTACTCGTTTGGTGATGTTACGCCATTTTTAAATATTCTTTTTTTTTCGTACAAGTTGATTTTAGTTAAGCATTATAGAGAATATTATTTTGTTTATCAAGATAACGTGGTAATTAAATTGGAACCAGATTTATGTGTGTGTTTTTGTTCGAAAGCTGATGAGATTGAGATGGTTTTTAGCTACAACATACATGTTACATATACGTTTTATAGGGGGTTATTGAACATTTTTAATTTTATGTAATATATTATATGACATTGCACGTTATTTTTTTACAATTACTAATTTTTAATTTTTGGGTGGGTTGAAGAACATTTTTATTTATGTTATTTTACCCAAAAAAAATATTTTACAAAGTCGTAAAAGTATTTACTTTTACTGATTATTTTTTTGCATTTAGTTATGAATTTAAACATAATTTAAGAGACCATCAGCTTTCCTGCATGACACCTTGGCGAGCATATAGTAAATCGGTGTTAACCAAAAATCCAATGGTGATATTTTTTTTTATGTTATAGGAAGGCAAACAAGCTGGCGGATTTCCTGTTGCTGGCGACACAAAAGTTGGTAATGGTGCGTTGCCAACCTGAGGTCGGGATGTTAGGCCTCAAGCAAAAGTAAGTTTACCGGCTACCTTACCCTCCGAATCCGAACACGTCATGACGTTATGGCGGCAGGAATTGGTAAGGCGGTGGTACCAATCCGGGTGAGTCGCTGCCAAATTCTACCACCTAGTCGGATGTCAAGGTGTTAAAGATGGTAAGCCTATGCTCACCTTTTACGAGCTGCCTGGCAAGGAAGGCAGATGGTCTATTCTACAAAGGAGCCCAGACAAACACGGGGAACAGCTATGTAATAACTAGTCCGCCATAATCAGTATCCGTTATTTGGTCCGATTTGTAGGCTATCCGGTAGATTAGCACAGAAAGTCTAGCATCCGCAGGACTGCAACGCATCTATAACATCTATGGTGTCTACCGGCAGCGCTTTTCTTTTACCATAAGGAGAGCAATTTATTTATTCATTGTTTTATTAAAAATACATTACTTAGTATACTATTCACAGAAACACCTCTATTTTTTCGGAAATTGAACTTAATCCTCGCTAACACCTCAATCACTAGAAATCGTTAATGAAAACAGAAATATTCAGAAACATAGTTTATCAGTACTTTGCTGACATTTCACTTCCCTTCGAACCGCATTAATGCAGTTTATAGCTTTAAAAGTGGTTATCCCGAACATTCTAGTAGGTACTGCTCAGTTAACCCACATGAATCTCCGTACCTCTTCAGGGATATGGGCGTGAAGATACTTTTTGATTCTTCGGAAATTGAACCTAAGTCTAGCTGTTGTGTTGTAACCGTTAGAGATCGTTAATGAAAGCAGAAATCTTCAGGAACATTGCTTATATGCAGTACTTTGCTGACATTTCACTTCCCTTTGAACCGCATAAATGCTGTATACAGCTTCAAAAGTGGTTATTCCGAGCATTCTAGTGCTGCTCAGTTATCCCACATGAATATTCAGAGTTAGGCGACTGGCGACCCATTGGAAATAACTGTTAACTTGGTTTCATATTGTGCTGCGGATATTGCATTCTGCTGGACAACCTTTTCAATTGGGATTTTTGACATCACTATTAAAGGGGAGTATTTCGACCGGTACGATTGCGATATCAGTAAAATATATTGTCGATATCGAAACCGATGACACAGTGAAGAATGAAGAGCGAAAATCTATCACAGGCTTTTTAGGTACCTCTTGTACCTCAAAATCCTGTGGTACCTCCTGTACCTAAAAATCCTGTGTTAGAGTTTCGCAGCGACTCACCCTGATTGGTACCACCGCCTTTTCTATTCCTGCCGCCTTAACGTCATGACGTAATCCAGTTTGGAGGGTAAGGTAGCCGGTAAACTTACTTTTGTTCGAAGCCTAACATCCCGGCCTCAGGTTGGCAACGCACCATTACCACTTTAGGTGTCTAGGCGGCGTGAATTTCTTACCATCAGGAAATCTGTCTGCTTGTTTGTCTTTCAATATCATAAAAAAGTAATAAAAAAACAGAAAAATATACATAATGTAATAATATACCCAGCGTACTCCGACTCGATTGAAATTACTAATAGTTTATAAGTATATGGGAAAAATTAAAGTTACATTTTATTTATGACGATGATGATGATGAGATTTGAAATTACCTAATTTTGATCCAATTTTAAACAATCAAATATGCTTTATTCTAAGAAAAATATGTAATGTTGAGAATAACTGACGACTCAAAATAAGATACAAGTGACTTCACGTAATTAAAAAAATAGTTCTTGATACTTTTTCAGTTTTTATTTAAAACGAAACTCAAAGTAACAAAATAACGTAGTAAAATGGGACGTTTTAAAGAAACTGCAATGGCTACTTTTTTTCTTTAACACCACATAATATCACTACATAGTATAAAACAAATTCGCTTTCTCTGTCCCTATGCCCATTTGTATTCTGAAATCTTTAAAACTACGGAACGGATTTTGATGCGGCTTTTTTAATAGATAAAGTGATTGAAGAGGAAGGTTTTTATGTATATTTCATACAAGTCGAAGCAGGGGCGGGCCGCTAGTTATGTAATATTTACGCATGGCGGTTGATGTAGCCGGTACTGCCAACATCACTTGAGTGTTCTAGCCTTAAGCGCTGCAGATACAAAATAAAACATTACTCATAGTAAATGTAGGTGGCATTAAAATTAAATTTACTATTAAATAGATCGTAAAGTAGAACTAGAAATATAAGTAGGCGGCCTCTTAACATTGTTATATATCCACTGAGAACCTTTATTTGTTTTATTGATGTAGATTGATCTTATTGACCAACTCGACTTCGAGTTCAACTGAAGGTTTCGCTGATTTTTTGTATGTTTACTATGTAATTACTCCGTCGATCATGGACTTTGATATTTATTTATCGCCGATCCCAATACAGTAAGCCTCAATAGATAATCTTCAGGTAAATATAAGGGGTACAATTGTATTTTTACGCCCGTATCGAGGCATACGAGATAGGCAGATGCAAAAACCAGGACTTTCATTATAAGCCCGACACCAAGTCCAAGAATGTAATAGGTAGCAAGCCAACCAGATACATATATATGTTTTTTTTATTAGAAAATTGAACAAAACATGTTTTATACTGTCCGACCCGGGGATTGGTCTCTGGAACTCGTTAAATCAAGACCAATACCCGACCGGTAGACCACAGAGTCTTATTAAAGTAAAGTCGTATTGTTGTGAAGCTATGTTTTTCTTATAAGAGTGGTTGTTTAGTAACTGGTCTTAAGCAGCCCCATATTTTATCTTAGATAGTCTCATGTTTTGATCGAGATCCCAAATGCTGTTACTGAGTGCAATTTGTACGGGAAAAATTAAAAAAAGTTGTTTTCTTCGCAGTCGAACGAGATAACAGTATCATATGTCCATCTCCTGGTTTTCACATACCTTACGATTATCTTACATTTTAAAAATACATGGAGAATACATCTGAATTTAAAAATAGCTGTGCCTATTTTCAAAAAACAACAATATGCCGAAAAAGGTATTGAGCTCCCTAAATACCAGGTATTTAGGGAGGAAATCAGAGTAAAGGTCCTTTACTTTTGTACTTACGAGGACTTTAGGGCGTGGATAGGCTTGTGGGGATGGGCAATGTCCACCAATTAGATATCTTGAATAATCCGTTATATCAACGTAACCATGTTTGTTTATATTGATGAAGGTTGCATAGAATTGCGAGGTCCCCAGTGTACGCGCGAGTCTGCGCACGCGCACGCGTCTCAGTGGCGCCAACTGTTGCGCAACATTGTGCTTGTGTCGTGTTGACGAGTCGTCAAGTTTGTCTCATGTAGAGATATTAAGCTTTTATAATTATACATGCATGTTAATACATTTTAATGGAATGGATATATCTTAAGTGTGTATTCGTTAAAATAATACAAAAAGAATGTTAAATACAAGAAAGTTTAAAGCTATTTCAAATACTTTGAAACTTTGACCGAGTTTCAAATAAATCTCTTTTCAATGAACACTTGGAAGTACTTAAATAAAATTCAGATATGAAAATGAAGGTGCTCATTCTAATGCTATTACTCCAATGTATATATGAAGCTAGCCTTATAAGGCGAGAAACACAAATAAAGAGAAATACAAAAAAGTGCGTTTTGAATGAGACAATAACAAATGATTACGAGGTTCTCGCATCAGCAGTGTCAGAATCCAAATATATATTTACAGCAAGGGTTCTCAGCGTGAGAAAAATAAAACGTGGTAGCAAGCCCAAAGTAAAAATATTCATGTCCTATAAACTTTATATACGATTACTAATGAAAGGGGACGTAAAAGACTTGAAGAGTCATGTATTTTTAGGAGACGAGCGGACTTTGAATGGGGCGATTGTGTTTGTGGACTGGCTTCGGACGAGCAAGTGTACTTATAAGCTCTATAGACATTCCTCGGGTATATTTTTGAGTGATGGTTTTTATGAGAATTATAGTTGGAAGACGCCGAGACTACGTTTGTTGTACGAGCCTCTTCCACTGTCGTTGTACGACTTGGACAGAGTGAATGCCGCTTTAAAAGGTAAATGTTTACTGTCCTATGCCAGTTTATATGGATTTTATGTACCCAAGTTATAAAACTTCTATTATTTCCCACAACCCTTCGTTGTGGACTTGCAATAAAATAAACGTAAGGGATAGTATAGCGAGCAGACTTCAAACGAAAAGAAAATGACTATTTTCAATTACATATTGTCTTTTTTTTATCAAGTTTTATAGTATTTGGCGCAGATGTATGCAATCCAAGATTCCATATCGAATTCAATATTTTCTTATAATAAAATAAAATGTTATTTTGTAATTTAAGTCAGGGTACTAGTAGAATAAGAAATTTATTTTAGGTATTAAAAAAGGAAAAAAAAAATATACAGTTGAGATAGCTAAACTACAAGAGAATAATTATGTGAAAGGACACATTTGAAAGTTATGGTCCTTTCGTCATAATGGTGGTGATTCTGCTGTTCACAAACTCAAATTATTTTAGTTGCCTGCTGTATTTTTCAAATAAAAGTAAAAAAAACGAGATGGAATACTTTAGACATGTCAGATTAGACCGGACATGCCAAATCGTGTTGTCGTTTGATTGTCGATGTGAATGACGTTTACGGGTATAATTTGCAGCAGTAAAAGTATTTTGTCTCTTTCTATTGCTCTCATGGAAAAAAGATAGCGATAACTTAAAATTAGTTTAGTAAGTGCGCAACAAAATTACCACCAGTGTCTATCAACTAATGAACCAATATTTTATAAAGCATAATGTTTTTTTTTGTTTTAAAATAAATTGAATGTGACCTTTAGGTGTACCTAATACCTACATGTTACATTTTCTTAACTATTAAAACAGTGTCTGTGTCATCTTGTTAAGTGTTTTTTTATTTCATAAGTTAGCGAACAAGCACATGACTCTCCTGGTGGTAAGATATGACCGTGGTCTATGAGTATCATATATGCTCTAGGCCAGTGTCAAGGTCTAAGTGTTAGGCCAGCTGTGCACTTGCACAGCTGGTCTACGTTCTGCCCTACTCTTTGGCTGAAACGTGGCAGGATATGTATGGCGGTGAATCCCATCCGAACAAGTTGGTGCGTAGAACTCTACCACCAATGGTCTTGTTGGTAATGACTCATTTAACGTTTCCCCGCCTCTTCCGAGCTGCCTGGCAGAAAGTTAGATGGTCTGTTACAGTTGGCAGACCTGGACCAGCACGGGAATAATTATTATAGTAAGAAAAGCCATAAAGTTCTTAGCTAATATTAGAGAAGAAATTAAATAAAAAGCAAAAAGAATAATATAGAGACAAATCGATACACGACATAGCTGTAGTTGAAATAGCAATATTCTAACGCAACTTCTATTTCACTCAGATGCCGCTATTATACAATCTCCTTAACCTTACGACGAACTCACTATTGCTTGATATATAAACATAAGCGTGGGCGTAAAAAGATAGTAAAGAGTAAGGTTACTCGAGAACGTCGTTTGTAAGGAATGTAGGTCGCTACTTTTTTAATATTCTCGGAGAATGCTACAAATTTACCAAACCTTAGATAATTTATTCTGGGTCCTTTTGAAAGTAAACGCTAGTAAGGGTTATTAGCTTGTATGTTCTGTGATCATAGTTTTTAACGGGTTAAAAGCAAGGGTTATGTTTTGCGCTTATCTTTGTATGTATCATGTTTTTAAATTCTTTAGCGCTATCTATAGGAGCTATTGTAATATTCGTCTCTATGACTAAAATGTTCTTAGATATGGTCTTAAAAATAAATACGACAGTTGAGAGTTGCCATTATCTGGAGTTACTTCTTCGTTGTGATAAGGATATAAAATTCGGAGGCTCGTCACAAAAAGTTATATTATGACCATAATACTATTCGAGTTTCTTATGCATACTTATTTGTTATTTTGTGTTTAGTATTATGGCTATGACAATGACTGAGCATATTTTATGTCAGTTATGTGAAAATCTGTCCTTACAAGTATTTGGCACCATCGTGAATGAAGATGGTTGTAATTTTTCATTATTATTGAATTTCGTGTTTATATTGAGTGAAATTGGTTAATTTAGGTGGGAGTTAAATCAATTTTGTTTAGTGAAAGTGTACAAATGAAATAATCATGAAGAAATTAGTGTATTGTCTATTTCTCGCTTCCGTCAAATCTCACTAGATGAGCTTGAGTAATGAAGCCACCGCTTTACTCAAGACCCTGACCTGACATAACTTTGTACATGACTAATGACTATAAGAATTAACTAACTTGACATTTGCTAAATAAGTCGTGAAAAACGATCGAAAGCCATATTTATAAATAAAGATTTTTAAGGGTATGACGTTAAAACACAACACATATTTACAAAGAGCGCTTGTGCCAACTATTTTGTTACTTAGTTTACGATTTTTTAAATAGATTATGTAGTCTACAAAGACTAGTTACAAGCGTATTTTGTGACAGTTTTGTGAAAATCAACCCTCACAAGTTTTTTAAGAGTAAAGCTTTGAAAAACGCTTGTGCTAACGATTTTATTACTTAGTTTATGATTTTGTTAAATATATTATCTAGCCTACTATTACAAAGTCGATACTCCTTAAAGTTGATAGAGTTTCACAGCGACTCGCCCTGATTGGTACCACCACCTTACCTATTCCTGTCGCCATAACATCAGTGCCTGCCGTTGATGTGTTCTGGTTCGGAGGGTAAGGTAGCCAGTAAACTTACTTTTGCTCGAGGCTTACCATCTCGACCTCAGGTTTTCAACGCATCAGACCACCTTTGATGTCTCTAGGCGGCGTGAATTTCTTACCATCAAGAAATCTGTGTGCCTTCCAATATCATAAAAAAATCTCTATCTTTAACTGTCTTATTAATAAACAAAGACTAATGTAAGAGTAAAGTACAGTTGGTATTTTAGTCTGTATCGCAGTGTAATTAAGACTATAATACCATGTTGAACCTTGGAGTACTTTAATCTACATATATTTATTAATGAGAATGTGCTTAAGATAACATTTTGCAAATTCCGAATATCTTAGTTACTAATTGTCCATCACCGGAAATACTTCTGTCACTACTCACTGCTAGACTCGTATATCACTCCGCCATAGACTGATTAAAAATAATGAAATAAGAATATTTCCTCGTCCAAATTTGTGAAAAGGATCATATTATTGAATTGTTTTACAAAAGCGTGTTCTCTTTTTTTGAATTAATTTAAGGTATCTTCACGCCCATATCCTCGAAGAGATAGGCAGAGGGACAACCAGGGCACCCACAACTAGCCGAAGACACTAAGTCCCACAAGCAAGTAAGGGGTAGGTGGCAAGCTTATTGCCAATCGGGTACATCTCCAATCCCGAGCAACATTTTTTTATTTAGAAAATTGGAAAAACCAAATTTTCTTTTTATTGTCCAACCCGGGATTCGTACCCGGGACCCCATGCAGTCAAGTCCAACACCTAAAGCGCTAGACCACAGGGGCGATAATTTAATGCGCAAAAATGTAGTGATGAATATCCAAATTTACTCAAGAGAGAAGAAAGTTATACTCCGATTGATGTCTTATCTACTGAAACAATTTTCAAAGGAAAACTTGAGTCAAAGCTTTATTTCTTAACAAATGTCAAATAGCAGGGAGGTAAACATTTAGGATCCCTGAAAGGAAATCTTGAAATGAACAGTCAAGCATCTAAGAAGTTGGTTTTAATTTATTTGGTAGAGCTTTTATAAAACATCGCTCTCCGAGTTCTTTCTGAGTAGACAAATCCTTGTTCCTCTAAGGATTACGGAGAAAATTCTCCCTCAATTACAATTTCATGCGATCATTGTAAGTTAAAAGAAAACACTTAAACGAGTACACAAACATTTCAAGTGAATACTATTAAGTATTCAAACACTATGTTCTTTCAAGTCAACACCCATTCGGAGGCATAATTTAGTCATGTTTACTTTCTCAGGAATTATAATTAACTTATATGAGTACACTTAAGCAGTGCTCACGTACTAGTGGATTTAGCCTACATTATTGCAAGGTGTATGAATAAGGAATGATAACGGAGGTTCTTGAAATTAGGCTTGTGACCTTCATGTTCTTTAGGTTGAAATGTAAACTAAAAGAGCTTTGATTTTTTATATGAAAACTTCTTTAGCGGCGTTGCGCAATTTTTTGGAATGGATAAAAACTTCTAAACTCGCGTCAAGACACGTGACCTGAAATTTCGTAAGACAAAAATTCGTAAGAAGGCGCAGGGCTCTTGCGCGAATATTCATGTTGTCATGTTTGTGTACGATAGCGCAACAAATTAATATTGTAGTCTACCCCATTATCCCCTAACCATTCCAAAATATCAAAAACGCACAACGTTAATTTTCAAGTATTCGCTTCTGCCGGCACTCCCGGAGTGCAACCCGTTTTTTTTTTGAAATTGAAAGACAAGCATCACATATATATAAGAGGAGAATAGCAAGAGGGTCACCTGATGGATAGTAATTACCTTCAGATATCCGTATCACCAGGAGTATCACGAATGTGTTGCCGAAATTTGAGAAACAAGTTCGCTCTTTTCTTGAAGGTACCTAAATCGTGTTATTTTGGAAATAATGCACTTGTAACTGGTTCTTTTGGATACCAAAGGTGGTATAGTGCAATACCATTCTGAGGTCTCGATATTAAACCTCTTTCGCTACTCTATCAACAAGACACCCGATTTTTGAAAACACTACAATCGCCTCTGTGGTCTAGTGGACTTGACTGCATGAGGTCTCGGATTCGAATTTGAATTTCGGGAAAAGAAAATTAAATTTTTCAAATTTTCTAATAAAAAAAAATGTTGGTCGGGATTGGAAATGTGCCCGATTGGCGATAGGCTTGCCACCTATCACTTTATGGGACTTAGTGTCTTCGGCTAGTCGAGGGTGCCCTGGTTGTGCCTCTGCCTAACTCTTCGGGGATATGGGCGTGAAGATACTACAATGTAAGACAGGAATGTATAAGGAGGTGGGGCTTAAGGGGCAAGGCCTCGTAAGACATAACGACCCTGGAAGAGTTTACCAAACAACACTACTCGTATAACAGTTTTTTGCGTAAGCGTGCAAAAGCTTTGCAAAAAGTTGTTAGTTTAAATTTTTAATGAAATGTTGACTTTATGATTCTGACATTTGACAAAAACGTAGGTTAATATATTTTAAGCTGTATAAAAATATTTAATAGTAAAGAAAAAAGTGTCTTTACGCTTATGTCCCCGAAGAGGTAGGCAGAGGCACAACCAGGGAAACAATGCGATAGGTGGCAAGTCTATCGCAACCCGGCCTCATATCCAATCCCGGGCAGCATTATTTTTATTAGAAAATTGGAAATACGTAATTTATATTTTTTAGTAACAAAGAGATGTAAAAATACCTTTGATAATAAAATACAAAAGGTAAAGTAGAAATATTTTTCGACGAGTATTAATCTTAAAAAACTTATGTTTATTTTCACTGACCATAAATTTCATTCTATCGAAAGTTTTGTCGAAAATACCAACATGCCCTAGTTTTTTAGCATACATAAATCAGTTAAGTAAACTGTGAAGTCATAGACAACCATAGATGGAATGTGAGTGGGTCGAGATTAGCTTTAGCTATTGTATGTAATTTACCTCAACAATTCAAAACGTGATACTGTTGGTAATTTTACTGCCCACTAACTATACTTACTCTATGTTATGGCTATTTCCTTTTAACTCAAGTGATAGAAAGAGACAAAACACGTTTAGGGTTGTCAGATTAGATTGTACCATTTTTATTGTGATTAAAAGCCGTAGAAGTAGTTATGTCTAAAGGGCATACACTAGCGCTACAGGACTAAGACTTAAACTCAGGTAAGTTTAAGTTTTAGCCCTGATGACGCCGTATAAGCGAAACCGGTAGGCTATTTACAAAATACTAAATTATTAGTGATACGTTAACCAGTACAAGTGTTACTTTATTTAAAAATATGAATTTTTGGACGTTTTACCAAGCGCCAACGATGGAAAATATCAAATATAGGTTGTGCCTTGTTAAATCTCTTTTGTATATATTCCATTAAAAAAGCAGCATAAATCCATAGTAATATTATACATTCCAAAATCTGTCTGTTTGTCATTCTTTCAAGGCTAAGCTGCTAAACAATTAACTATTTGATAAGCGTATAGCTAAAAGTCCTAGTTCAAACAAAGACTTATTTTATTTCAAAATCTGCGCTCACAGGATTTTTCCAGAAGGTAAAAATTTGTTTGAAAATCGTTTAATCGCTAACAAGATATTAGTAGTAGTTCCCACCAAATCTTAATCATTGAGCCTAAGTAAGAGGCCACCGCTTTATTCGAAACCCAGACATGACTTCCTTTAAAGACATGTCTATTGTTAATTTAAGTCCGATGTTGGTAAATCGGGTAACTTTAACTTTCAACTTGGCTATTGGCAAATGCTAACGCTAATGCCAAAAAATTTAAACTATGTGTTATTCCAAATTTAAACTCAATCGTTTGAGGTTAAATGGTTCAAGATTAATTTTTAATACTTGGGGTAATTCAGTTTTGGCACCATCGAGAGAAAAGATGGTCGAAGTTTTTTCATAATTGTTGAATTTCGTGTTGATATTGTGAGAAATTAGTCAATTTTGGTGGCATTTTGTACACTTTTGTTCAGTGAAAGTGCACAAATGGAATAATCATGAAGAAGTTAGCGTATCGTGTATTTCCTAGTTGCCGCCAAATCTTATTACATAAACTTGAGTAATAAGGCTACCGCTTTACCCAAGAGCCTGACATGACTTACTGAGGACTTATAACTGGTGACTAATTATAATTGATTAAAATTGATATAAAATTTGATGCAAACTTCTACTTGACTAATGGCAAAATACTGACGTAAAGGCCAAAACCTAAAGAAAGAAGAAGAATTCAAATAAACGCTTATAAAAAGAAAAAGAAAAACTTCTGTGTAAACACACTATAATAAATTTTAGAGTGCAAAGAGATATTTCTATAGCAGAATTTATGCAATGACAGCATTACGTCTCTTTTATAATTTAATTTTATGATTTCTCTCTTGCATGTTGAAAGCAGTTGCATATTCGTAATGCCGTCTTTGAAAAGTTAACAAGCTTCATTTATCTTATGTGAGATTGTATGTGTTATAAGTTGAAATGTACATACTTATAGTCCTCAGATAAAATATTTAAAAAGAAAATAGTTTTAAAGGCGAAAGAAAAACGAGTTGCACTCCAGGTGCGCCAGCAGAAGTGAAAACTTGAATATTACCGTTGTGCATTTTTGATATTTTGGAATGGTTAGGGAATAATTTTGCACGAATTGCTTTAACTGTCAGTATGAAAGTAGTACTTTCATTCCCTTATGTGGTAGAATACAATATTCATTTATTGCGCTATCGTGCACGAACATTTGCGCAAGCGCCCTGCGTCATCTTACGCATTTTTGATCAGGGCACGTGTCCTGAGCGAGTTAAAAAGTTTTACCTATTCAAAAAAGTGCGCAACGCCGCTAAAAAGTTTTCACTTAAAAAAATGGTTGCCTGTAAAGTCGGTTTTAGGAGCGAAGATTTTACGTGACAACGTCTTTTTCTCGGTAGAATATTTATTGATATGAATATTATCAAAGAGTGGGTGAGAGACGCAAGGCTTTCGCCGCTACGCCGGGCCTCTCTCTCGTTCGGTGACTCATCGTAACGTTACCGGGCGTTACACTTTTTATGAGTGACTCCGAGCCGCAACCTAATTTAAGACGTTGTCACGTCAAAAATTATAGCTTTTTTAGAATGGCTAAATTATTGCTAATATCGCTGTTGTTACTACTTCACTGGACTTTACACTTCTTATGGCATTGAATGGTTGATGGTAAGAGATTCATAGTTTATAGACATCTTCAGGTAGGACATAATGGTGATTTATCTGAGGTAGGGATGTGAAAAACCTTTCGCGTGTCAGAATTTATCGGTATTCTGTCCTGCTCTTGAGCCGAAGCACGACAGAGACGAACGTCAATGCCATGAAAAAATCTACCACATATTTATGGTCACGGTGTTAATGTTCAAAATCGACATTCACCTCTTACGAGCTTTCTTGAATAACAGTGGCCTATATCACAGCTCTGCATTCTATACCGAAGCCCAGCCTTAATTTTCTTTCTTTTATCTTTAAAAATATCTCTTTATTTTTATCTTTTAAAAATGATGTATCTGTGGCTTTTTGGAAATCGGACTCATTTTATTGAAAGGTTTTTTTATTGTGATGTTTCTGTTGCACAATCGAAAACTTTTGAGCTTTAACATCGGTAACGCCCTCATATTACACAATAGCTTCGTTTTAATTTTGTTGTGGATGAAAAAAAAATTAAACCGATATTTATAGCGGCGCTTAACTGACGGAGTTCAGCCATCAGTTAAGTTTAATAATACATGATTGTATAGCCACCGTGGTGTAGCAGTTCAGTTGTTGGACTTAACTGCATGAGGTCTCTGGTTCGATTCACGTGTCGGGCAACAATAAAAAATTTGGCTTTTCCATTTTTCTAATTTAAAAAAAAGTGTTGCTCGGGATTGGATATGTGCCCGGCTGGCGATAAGTTTATTACCTATCACATTGTGGGACTTAGTGCCTTTGGCTAGTTGTGGGTGCCCTGGTTGTGCCTCTTCGAGGAAATGAGCGCGAAGAGACTTACTTTTTTTTACTTTCAAGGTAATGAAATTTATGGTCAGTGAAAATAAACATAAGTTTTAAGTTATTAAAGATTTACACTTGTCAGAAATATTTTTGTCAATATTTTTGTCAAGTCAAAAAAGACATTATTTCGGGATAAAAACTATCCTATGTGTTAATTCAAGTTGGTCGGATTGCCAGCTATCACACTGTGGGACCTATAGTGTCTTCGGCTAGTCGTGGGTGCCCTAGTTGTCCCTCTGCCTACCTGGTACTTTACTTTTATTTAGATAAATAAAATAACCTCCATATATTTATTTATTTGGATGAAATCTAGAGTCAGAAGTAGAGCTATTTTAACGACATAAACTAGAGATTGATTTTAAATAGCAAACGCATTTTTAACTGACTTTGTAAAAGAGGAGTTCTCAGTTCCACTGTGTCCATTTTATTAAAACGTCATGCGGTGTGTTCTTTAAAAAATATGTACAATAGAATCCTGCCAGTTGACCACGGAGGAAAAAATAAACTGCCACGTATTTAAGTGGCTTATCTGTAAAGTGAACAAACAGAAAACACACATACAAATACATATCTTCACCCCAAGTCCCTTACGAGTCACAGACAGATAAAAAACAGTGAAAACATTTTATTTAAATTATAGCGTTTCGTATTTAAAATATTGTTTTTTGGAAAACTTCAACTATTTGTATATAAACGTAGGAAATAGAACCGGGGATTGAATGTTATTATGTTTCACTAATATAATCATATAATTAAAATGTATAATAACAGGAAAGACTTATTTCTAGTTCATCTTCTGTTCGATTTTTCTTCTCCTTTTTTTCTATGGATAGATATTATAAGCGTAAAAATACCTTTTTTAGTTTTTGATATGAATTTTTATATCGCGTTATAATGTACCTATGTTGACAAAAATTTTTAGTGTTACTATTATTTAGAAGTTTGTTTAATAGTACTTACTTAGTATATGCTATGGCGTTGACTAGACAGAAAAGAGTTTTAATGAAAATCTGTTGTAATTGTTGCACAATGTAAAATATTTTAGAAATAGGTATATTTTTAGTTATTGGTTACAATATCTGTGACGTCACTCGTGCGAAAGTGCCATTTTTGGGATGGAAAAATATTAATATGATGCAATAAACTAAATACAGATGTCGCTGTGCATTTTTAGATCACGTTATAATATACATCAATAAAAGTTATAATACGAGTGAATAACAATCATCCTTTTATCGTCAAAATTGGTTTAGTAAGGATTTTTGCATTCTCATTCTAATGCTCTATGTGCTTTGAGAGGATTTGTGATGTGAATTAAAATATAAACTATAAAGCTTTCAAAATTCAGTAGGAGTGAGTAATATCGGGTTTTTCAGACATGGCATCGTTACCATATCGACTGCCGCAACGAACAGTATCGAACCTACAAATCACTAATTTAACAGTAGAACAGTTAAAAGTTAATATTTGTTTTGTAATGATAAATTATAATAATGTTACAAAAGTTATACCCTTATAAGATAGGCAATTACATGTGTTTTCTTTTTTGTTTACATGAATTTAGAATTTAATTTGTGTTTTTAAATATTTTTCATTTTCGATGATGTACATTGTCAATATAAATCACATTTTGATCGAAAGTAGCAAGTT
>NJDD01037683.1:102582-156714 GCA_002245505.1 Calephelis nemesis
GACCCAGTCGTAGCCGATGTCCCACAGGAGTGGGCCCAGAACGGACCCCTGTGGGACCCCGCAGGTGACGCGGCGGCGTACGATGCCGTCGCGTCCTTCCACCAGGACGTCGCGGTCCCGGAGGTAGTCGGCCAACAGCTCCCGCAGATACAGGGTAGCCGGTAAACTTACTTTTGCTCAAGGTCTAACATCCTGACCTCAGGTTGGCAACGCACCATTATAATCATTGGTGTCTCTAGGCGGCGGGAATTTCTTACCATCAGGAAATCCGTCTGCATGTTTGCCTTCCTATATCATAAAAAAAATCAGGAGGATAGCCGGTATACTTCCACATCAGGCGCAATATCGGACGTATCGATAGCATCTACAATAGATTATCTCTTACCATTGGTAGTGCCATGTGTTTGTTCGCTTACACGTAAAAGCATACCTTTTCAAACTACACTTGCACTTTTCCATAACATATTAAAAAAGAGTATCTTCACGCCCATATCCCCGAAGGGGTAGACAGAGGCACAACCCACGACTAGCCGAAGATACTATGTGATAGGCACAATGTGATAGGTGGCAAGCCTATCGCCAACCGGGCACATATCCTTACCCGAGCAACAGTTTTTTTTAGGAAATTGCAAAAACCCAATTTCCTTTTGTTGCCCGACCCGGGATTCGAACCCAGGACCTAATGCAGTCAAGTCCAACAACTGAACCGCTAGACCACAAAGGCGATGACATATTATATTATTTTACATACATAATATTTTTTAGGAAATCCACCATCAAATAGCGCTATGACCAAATATGGTATTTATGCGAATAAATCCAAAAGCTCGGATATTAAGTTTCTTGCGCTAGTTTATTTGAAGCTCTACAATTGAAATTGATGAGCATACTGAGCTAAAAGGTGGTTATTAAATTTTTCCTAGAATATACACATGTAAAGCTATGGCTTTACATGTGTTTATTCTAGGAAAAATTATGATATGTCATAATTAGACGATTAATTACAAATAATTATGGTGTAATGTAAGTAGCAAAATTTGTATTAATTCAAGTAACATTTGTATTATTACTTGAATTATATTTGATATCAAATATTTATGAAAAATCCCCCCGTTTTTTCCCCGTGTTGGTAGGGGCTCTTATGCAGAATAGACCATCTGCCTTCCTGCCAGGCAGCTCGTAAAGGCGAGCATAGGCTTACCGTCACTAACATCGTGTCATTTGACTAGGTGGTAGAGTTTCGCAGCGACTCGCCCGGATTGGTACCACCGCCTTACCTATTCCTGCTGCCATAACGTCATGACGTGTTCCGGTTCGGAGGGTAAGGTAGCCGGTAAACTTACTTTTGCTCGAGGCCTAACATCCTGACCTCAGGTTGGCAACGCACCATTACCATCTTTGGTGTCTCTAGGCGGCGTGAATTTCTTACCATCAGGAAATCCGTCTGCTTGTTTGCCTTCCTATAACATAAAAAAAAATTAAGCGTCTTTAAAACAAATGTGATAACCTTTTTTGTTTAGTAAGTACATCTCATTTTTAAACCTCGATGGGAAAAGAGAGGCGTAAGTTTGACGTGTCTGTGTGTCTGTCGATAGCATCGTCACTTTTGGACGAATGAACAAATTTCGGTTCAGATTTTTCTGTTTGAAGCTGACGTGATCGAGACGGTCTTAGCTTCTTACTATACATGAAAGCTTTGTCATGGATAATTGTCAATTTTTTATTTTAGGATTATTGACTGCAGTGGTGTTTATTCTGCTGTTCAAAAACTAAACTTATTTTAGATGTATGATCTATCTTTTTCCAATAAAACAAAGAAAGAAATGGAACATTTTAGACATATTTAGACAAGTCGTTTTAATCAATATTTCTCGGGTAATATATTAAAGTGTCTATAAAAATGTCATCTGTAAATTTCTGTAGAAATGTCATCTACAAACTAACCTCTTAGCACTAAACAATATATTACTCTTTCTTTTACTTTTTTAATATTACTACTGTAGTTGAAAATTACTACCATTATCACTTTCTACCACGTGAGTCATGTATCATTTTAATAAAAAAAAACTATGTTACACACTTGATGTGAATATATTTTCAGATAAATATTATTTAAGGTATTGTTATTAGTAGGTATGTATGAAGCATAAAACAAACCTTTGATATCTGTCACTTGAGCTAAATAAGATTTGACATAAATTAAATTTAATTAAATTTCTTATTCATTAAATTTATTTTTAATTATAACAATTATGCATTTTAACTTAAACTAATCAAAGTTTTAATAACTGTTCAATTAAATTCAAAAAGTAACAGGGCTTAATTTTGTTATGCTTACATTTTTATATTATGTTTGTAAATACGCAATAACAATAAGAAATGTCTTTGGAATTGCACAATTATAGATCACTACGCAACAAGATGATGGACATGATACTTTTAACTCTGTAATAAATAGAAATAGCTACGCTAATTAAAACCGACTTCAAAAGTAAAAAGTAATAAAAATTAAATATTAATTAAATACTACTTATTACTTATATTTGCTATTTATTGATAGGTTTGAGGTCGGTGCCAAGCCTTAAACTTATTATTATATAATAAGTAAGTATCAAGTTGGATTTTTCATTTTTAAGCACAAAACAACATGTATGCAACATAATTCCTAACAACGGGATATTTCGTGCCCTGCACACATTATGTGCAGGACGCCTCTTTAGAGGTCCTAAAAATAGGACGACCAGCAAGACAGTTGGCTACCTTATTTACAAATGATGCTAATGATAAACAAAAGTTTTTTTTTTGTGTTTTATTCCGTTTAAATTATAACATAAACTACAATGTATCTAATCTGCAATCCCATGATGTTACAAAAGTTTTTTGAATAAACATTTTGATCTGTCACTTTGACACGCCTTTATGCTAATCTGATCTCTCTTGTACGAGGGCCCTTGTTTTAATCCCTTTTGTTTGCCTCCGCGTGGTTAATTTATCCAAGCTTTGCGACCACACAACATTGGGATATTTTGTTTTGTATCCATTGAGAATGATTCTGATTTAAACACTAGTTGTGTTATTAATAAACACGGACTAAATTACTCCAGGGTTCAACCTGGTATTATAGTCTTTATGACATTGTGATATAGACTATTCAAGTTAATTTTACTCCTACGTTGGTCCATGTTTATTAAGAAGACAGGAGCTGTGTTATTAATAAACACGGAGTAAAGTACTCCAAGGTTCAACCTGGTATTAGTCTTTATTACAATGTGATACAGACTATAATATCAATTTAATTTTACTCCTACGTTCCATCCATGTTTATTTAGAAGTTCCAGTATTCATGTTTATTAAGAAGACCGGAGCTGTAGTATCAATAAACACGGACTAAAGTACGCTAAGGTTCAACCTGGTATTATAGTCTTTATTGCATTGTGATACAGACTATAATATCAACTTAATTTTACCCTACGTTGGTCCATGTTTATTAATAAGACATTAGCTGTGGTATTACTAAACACGGAGTAAAGTACTCCAAGGTTCAACCTGGTATCAATCTTTATTACAATGTGACACAGACTATAATATCAACTTAATTTTACTCCTACGTTAAACATGGACCATGTTTATTAATAAGACACTAGCTGTGGTATTAAACACGGATTAAAGTACGCTAAGGTTCAACCTGGTATTATAGTCTATATTGTGATACAGACTACAATATCAACTTAACTTTACTCCTACCTTAGTCATCACTTATTAATAAGACGGTATGTGCATTAAAACTTAAATATGTAATGCTTTTTTAAGTGTAGATACATATCTTATATAAAAAAATGCATCTAACGGGCAGATTTAAGATGAACCGACTCCAAAAAAGCAGGCGGTTTTCAATTCGACTGTATTTTTTGTATGTATTTGCTAAGCAAATTCTCGACCTATAAGCCAATCGATTTTGATGATTTCGGAACCATGAGCTATCTTTCTTTCTATAAAGAAAGATAGCTCATGGTTCCGAGTTGGTCTTATTATTTTTGTCGTAATCCGTTTCAAGGTTTTTGATGAGGTCGTCAACTTAAGTGAAAAATGATTGAACGAATGCATGAAAATGTATGCTCTATTAAGTGTAACTCAAAAACTACTAGTAAGATATTGATAAAATTTATGTGGGAGTATTTTTTTATGATATTGGAAGGCAAACAAGCAGACGGATTTCCTGGTGGTAAGAAATCTCTGCCGCCTAGAGACACCAAAGGTGGTAATGGTGCGTTGCCAACAGAGACCGGGTTGTTAGGCCTTGAGCAAAAGTAAGTATACCGGCTACATTACTCTCCTAACCGAAACACGTCACGACGTTATGGTGGCAGGAATAGGTAAGGAGGTGGTAGGTTTTTCGGAATAATTTCATATCTTTAGAAAAAATAATTATCAAATCGTGGTACATGATGAAATAGTTGAAGTCTGTTTTTACAGTTTTGTTGCACTTAGATATAAATCTCTAAAAGGTATTGGGAGATTGAGCTGATACGATCTTGCATACATTGATTCATACTTTCTCATGTTGCAAGCCTTGCTCTCAGCCGATAAAAATAACAGTTATTAAAAGTCAAAGTTTTAAACTTTTTTTCAGTAGCTATTATTTTATTAAACCCAAATTACTAAAAATTAGAATTGTAAAGTTGTTTTCTTTATTTAATAGTAACATTTTTGTAACGTTGCAGTTTTGTTCTATGAATGATTAAAAAGTATGGATAACCATTAGATAACCACAATACATAACACAAGCATATAATGTATTTCTTTTTATTAGACTAATTTGTGAAATTTGTCCAGTGATATATATTTCTATGACATAAGATACCTATACTCCAAGGTAGTCAAACTTAAATTTTATTGCAGTATGTTCAATAGTCTTTTAAATGTACATTTTACGTATTTAATTGTTTATTTAGTTATTATATTGAAATGTAAGTCAGTTTGCAGTTTTACTTTACAGTTACGTAGTTTATTTGATATTACACTTGTACTGTTTTACGTATCACTTATAATTTATTCTTTTATAAATAGCCTACCGGTTCTATATATTATATAGTTTAAGTACCTACTAAACGTTTGGTAGTTTAAGTACTAAAACTTTTAGTTTAAGTTTTAGCCCTGATGATGCTCTGTCATAAGCGAAACCGGTAGGCTACTTATAAAAGAATAAATTATAAGTGATATGTAAAACAGTACAAGTGTTTCTTCATTAAAAATTATATACAGTTTATATGAATATTTACGCGCTTGACTAAAATTAACCTGCATTTTTGTTACGCGGAATCACAGACATTTTTTTTACGAACATAACCCTATCAGTCAGCCGCTTTATAATTTAATCAATAAGGGAGATCAACTACAAACGAGTGAACTTGACATTTGGCGGTTAATCAATTAGCTGAGCCTTTACCATGAGTTTGATTTTGTTCGGTAATTCACCTATCAAAATCTATAGAACTTATGTTTTGGATTTTTTAGGATAGGAGAAGGCAAACAAGCAGACGGATTTCATGGTAAGAAATTCACGCCGCCTAGAGATACCAAAGGTAATAGTGCGTTGCCAACCTGAAGCCGGGATATTAGTCCTCGAGCAAAAGTAAGTTTCCCGTCTACCTTATCCTTCGAACCGGAACAAGTCAATGGCAAACACTGACGTTATGGCAGCAGGAATGGATAAACCCCTATCAAGAGTTTACAGCTTGTCAAGTTTATTATACTCGCTACTGTCTCTGTCAATTATTTGTATGAAATTTTGTACAGCGCCTCTATTGGTAACTAAGAGAAACAAATTTTTAGACCAAAAGTGTCATAGATTTCGACACGTAACTTAGGTACGTAAACTATACCAACCAATGGTAAAGACAAGTAATATGATAACTCATGGTTCTGCACTTGCGAAACTCTCGTTTCGGTGAGGAATCTAGGATTATCAGTTTTCATCTTCTAGTTGCCAACGCACCATTACATCTTTGATACATCACTACTGCCGTCTGGAGTGTCCCTCTGGACACACAATCTTACACAGGGAATCCGTCAGCTTGTATCAAAACGCAAACACATAGTACAATACAGTAAAAAAAGACGGGTTGCCGGGAGACTCCGGAAGTGCCGACAGAAATGAAAACTTGAACATTAACGTTTTGCATTTTTGATATTTTGGAATGGTTAGGGAACACTATTTCCAGGAATTGCTTTAATTAAATATTTTCATATAAATAACCTGCGTTTGGCTTGACAAAAACTCGCTGAAGCCACGTACGGCTAGAAGCGTCGTCGTATTATCTGTACATCGAACATTGCTCGTCTACACATAAATCTTATTTCCAAGATGGAACAAATAGGGCAATGTCTGTTAATAATAATCCTATTAATATTATAAATGTGAAAGTTTGTATGTATGGATGTATGGATGTTTGTTACTCTTTCACGCAAAAACTACAAAGCCGATTACGATGAAATTTGGTATGTAGGTAGCTGAAGACCCAGAATAACATATAGGCTACTTTTTATCCCAGAGTTCCCGCGGGATTTGGACCCACGCGGGTGAAACCGCGGGGCGCAGCTAGTATCGTATAAACGTATCTGCTATGTGTGAGAATGTAATGGTAGGTATATTGCGGTGTATTATCCATTGCGCATCCTATACTCTTCGGAAATATCTAAGAATCACAAAAATAGATATGAATCTACGTTTTATTTTAGATCTCGCGCCGTCTTATTCGCGCATTTGCAGTGCGCTGTCTTACGTTCTGACGATCTGACGCGAGTTTAGAAGTATTTACCCATTCCAAAAATAGTTCCAAAGCCGATAAAGAAGTTTTCACTTCAAAAAAATCTAGCTAAACTTTGTCCCTGTGGTATCCTTTGAAGACTTACTTATACGTTAAAATATGTGATAAAAATCGAAAAGTTTAATAAAAAGAACTTGTTCCGTGTTCGCATATTTATAGCAATAAGTTTTAATTTAATTTATATAGCTTCGTCCTTTATTTTTATAAACCACAGTGCGAGCAGATATTTACTTTATCTGTGGTTTGATATCAGATATAAAAACTGATAGGCTCTGAGTAATGATTCTTGAGCCTTCTTTTTATTTGGCTGTCAGGCTTAAGAGAACAGTAGTTACTGGGATTGTTACTTGTATTTTATGGCATGGAAGTATTTTATGGAATAAGATAGCGAATAAGTTTAAGTACATGTCCACGATACAAATACCCTGTTTTCCCCGTGTTGGTCCGGGCTTTTTTGCAGAATAAACCATCTGCCTTCCTTGCCAGGCAGCTCGTAAAAGGCGAGCGTAGGCTTAACATCACTAACACCGTGACATCTGAATAGGTGGTAGAGTTTCGCAGCGACTCGCCCGGATTGTTACCACCGCCTTACCTATTCCTGCCGCCATAAATTCATGACGTGTTTCGGTTCGGAGGGTAAGGTAGCCGGTAAACTTACTTTTACTCGAGGCCTAACATACCGAACTCAGGTTGGCAACGCACCATTACCACCTTTGGTGTCCCCAGGCGGCGTGAATTTCTTACCATCAGGAAATCCGTCTGCTTGTTTGCCTTCCTATGACATACAAAAAAAAATTGCCATTAGCGTATTTGGTTTTGCTAAGATTAATCGGCGGTATCATTTATTTTTCTTATTACTTCAATTAATTGTAAGCTACATCGTGTCTCAAAATTGTTTAGTAAAAAATAACAAGCCAACTCTATGCTTTAACGGATTTTGACAACTAGGCTTGTTTTCCATACTCTTCAGATTTCTATTGTGATACGACTTAATTATAATTTATGCGCGATAAAACTACAAAACACTGACTTTGATTTCAATAATTAAGTTATTTAAAGACACAAAAACTGATTATTTTTTCCAGAAAAATACTCAAAAAATGTGTACTCAAATTTACTATTAATGGGACAAACTCGGAAGTATGCACTTTCAAATTAAAAAAGGTATTTTTAATATCGGGTGAGAAATGACGTCGAAATCGAATTATATACATGAAAATACACATAATAGTTGAAATTAAAATCATATTCTTTGAAGTACATACTTACATATCTTCACACCAAGTCCCATTCGGGGTAGGCAGAGAGTATCAAGTTCCAAATTTCACGATCCTAGCAGACTTGCCTGACTTCCTCCGCATTAATTACCCTTTTCATACAAACACGCCGGTTTCAAAGACTCTTGACACACTTCGGATAACACCCATGCGATTTAATCGTAGAATGTTAACCTAGGTCTCCCCAAGTACCAACATCCATCTACGTTTGCATTGAATACGTCTGCTTGGCCAATCTTTTCATTCTCTTTTTAACACCTTAACTTTATTTCAATCTCACTCTTTCTCGGATCTCACTGTTACGAATGTGTTCGGCGAACGTAACACCACCGATTTTCCGTAGCGCTCTAATTTGGCTACATATTTTTATTCTTCTGTCATGCTTTTTCTGACTTATCCAACTCTCGCTTCCACACAACGGTGGGGCCAACACAGAATTATGAAAAGCAAATCTAGCACTCTGACTCAATACCTGGCTTTGAAATAGCTTACCCAGCTTTCATTCCCACTATTCCCTGCACATATTCTCTGTTCCACATCCGCGGTGTACCTTCCATCTCTGCTAAAAGCTCAACCAAGACCACAAACAAGTCTTTAATTTTATTTATTTAATTTAATTAATTATAGTAATTAGTCTAAAATATTACCGTTTCTTAAAAAATTATAAACGTGATAGGAGCATGACTAGACTATGTCCGACTACATGTCGGACATAGTCTAGTCATGCTATATGTCATGTCATGGTATAATGTGCAAGCTTAAAATAATAAGTTAAAGTATATTCGTTAAACTTTATCTAATTTGTAATAAAAATGCCTACGTTAACAAAAACCGTCTTCAAAACTAAATGTGAAAAATAATAAAAATTTAATATTAATTATATGCTAGCTACATTATTTATATATGCTGTCTATTAATAGGTTTGAAGTCGGTGCCTAACCAATTTAATACTTACTTATAATATAATCATTAGTTTGGGGCTTGGCACCGACTTCAAACCTATTAGTAAATAGCACATAATATAAATATTAGGTAGTATATAATTAATATACAATATTTAGTAGTAACGATTTTTTTAAATTATATTTTTATGCAACCAATTTGAAACGATTCCGCATCAAACAAAAAAGAATAACGTAAATCGGTTCAGAAACCTCGGAGAAATAGGTGTACATACATAAAAAATATACCGGCCGAATTGAGAAACTCCTCGTTTTTTAAACTCGGTTAAAAAGTCGTTTATTTCGGCATTCTTTTTATTTTTGTGTACATATTTAATAGACAGACATAGGTATTTTACTATGTTATATATATTTTACTATGTTATACGGAACGCTTACAAAGTTTGTTTCGAGTTAGCGGTTCACAAACGTATCACGTATAGTACGCAAGCATGCGTATAATACACTGACTTTACACGCATTAGCGCAGAGTATCATGTCGCACGAGCTTCGGTTAGAATATTTGCTGCTCAATCACTCTTTCAGGTTGCTTAATTATCCGTTCATACGAATTAGGGCGTTGTGTAGAAGTGTGCATATGCCCGATGTAATTTTGACCGACTTCAAAAAGGAATAGATTAGACCTATGAATTCGTCTGGTTTTGTTTATATGTTACATTATCGCTATTTCTTAAATATATGATTATGATTTAGAAGTAATCCTAGTACTAATAATAAAATAAAAGTTATTATTAGTTATTAATAAAGCTTGTATGATTGTTTGTTTGTTTCTTCGTTATTAATTCTTCACGCAAAAACTGCTGAACTGATTTTCATGAAATTTGGCACACACATAGAGGGGAGATACCTGGCATACACATATAGGAGAGATTAACACATAGGATAGTTATATCCTGAAAAAAGTTAGTAAGTTAAGTATGATACTTAGATCGTTCCAAAGAAGAAAAACAATGGAATTATTTCAATGGATCGGTGATACCTGCAGCTTTTCGATAGGTCATTAATTGCTGCAATTAGTTTTTGCGTTACATTTGATAAAAAAGAAATGAAAATTAAGCTAAGCTTAATTTTTTTGTGCTTAGATGATGTGATATCGAAATTTTCAAATGAGACCGTTCGTTGGCCTCATTGTATAACCATGATGACATAGTTAAAACTAAAAATTTGTTTTGTATCTCCCTTGATTTCTCTGGGATTTCATCATTTAGAATAAGTGCCAATAGGAGCCGGAGAACTACATCTTTCTAAATAAAAAAAAAATTAAAAACTATTCAGAAATTACGGAGAAATCGACTAACATGAAAAACGTAGGAGTCGAATATATTACCTCATTTTTTTGAAGCGGATTAAGATTATTTCTTGCCATTATAAATTAACTAATGCCCGGGGAGACCAAGGTTGACATTCCACGATCAGATCACTCGGATATTATCCGAGGGCGGTGTCAAGAGTCTGCGAAACCAGTGTATTTGTTTGAAAAGGGTAACAAATGTGACGGAAGCCAGAAAGGTTTGTCAGAATCGTGAGGTCTGGCAGTCGATACTTTCTGCCTACCCCGTAAGGGACTTGGCGTGAAGATATGCATGTATGTATGTAAAATTAACAATTTGCTAACTCCATTTACGAAACTACTAGTTAGCATAAAATATAATATCACAAGTTTGCTAATTTGCAATGATAACTTCCATTTGCATTGGCAGTTAGTATCTAAGATGGCGACGTATCTTGCATTTCATATTTGTCATTAATATTCTAGCAGCGAAGCTTGGCAGATGTCTTCGTAGACTGAAGACGTATTGATAAATCTGATTTACTATTCGATATTTGATTTCCATAATATAATAATTTCATAAACCTACTTCCTGGAGACTTGCTTTGATCGTGTTTTTTTACTGCATTGAAAAGAAAACTGAAGAAAACGTGGTATTATTACAATGCTGTGTCGATCTGAGTCGGCTATGTTACATAGACCATCTTTTTTGACGTGACAACGTCTTATAACTCGATGGAGCCGGCTGCACGCACGGAAAAACATGACTCATGCGGCGTTATCTCGCTCTGAGGCGTGCCATTTAAAGCTCGAAGTGCAAGCGAGTGCGCAGAACGAGCGACAAAGAGGCACAATCGGCCTCCGTTCTTATGACGTTGGCACATTGACGGACTCTTCCGAAGGTAAGAGAAACCGTAACCTATAGACACCATAGATTTTATATGGATGATACCTGAGCCGGGATGATGAACCTGTTGTACAGCTACCCTCCCTACCCTCCGTACCCGTACCTACCCTCCGGACCGGAACATGACAAAGTCATTGTGGCGACAGGAATAGGTAGGGCGGTGGATCTCTACCCGGTTAAGTTGCTGTATAGCACTATATCAGTAAAAATCTTCCTTTCTCTCTATTTGACAGTATTAAGCAAGTATAGGTGGAATTGATGATCAATAACAAATGTACTGGTGATAGTGTACTGTGTAACTTGCCAGTAGGTATTCAGCGCCTTAACTATTCTTGAGCTTATTCTTTCCTTCTCGCACATTAGTCCTAACATTCTGGTCATAGGACAGCGACACACCTATGACATCTTAGGTGTCTCTTACCATCAGGAATGAAATGTGCATCAAATGTTTGCCATGTTTTGCTTAATGATTAATTACTATAGGAACGTTAAGGTTGAAACGTATTTTGTGAGAATCATTAAACGTCTTTTTACTCCAAGGTTTAAGTAGGCATTATAGTCTTATCACTCTAAAAGACAGACTAAGATATCTGCATTCACCTAAAAGTATTTTATGTATGTTTATTAATAAATCTGATTAAGAAAAATACTCGAGGCAAAGGTATTTATGAATGAATGAATACACTTTATTATGCACCAACATTTACAAAATAATACATAATCTTTTACTTATAATGTTTAACATAGGTGCACAAAGGCGGTCTTATCGCTTCAAAGCGATCTCTGCCAGACAACCTTAGGGTGAAGGAGGCAATTTATGTAATTAGAAACTAAGCTAGGGCTTCATAAACAATCGACTATTATCCGAGTCAACAGTTAATGTAGCAATATATATATATTACATATATGTAGTAATATTCCAGCTCGTTGGTCAAGTGGCTAGTATACACGCCTAACTACACTGACCAACCGCGAGGCTCGGGTTCGATTCCCGACGGGGGCAGGCATCTGTGTGATGAACATTTAAATGTCTGCATTTCCGGGTCTGGGTGTATACTAAATTTATTCTGGTATCTATTTAAATATTTCTATGTATTAGTATCGTTGATTAACACCCATAACACAAGCATATAATTTGCTTACTTTGGGGTTAAAAAAATAATAATGTACCTATACAGTATGTATTTTAACCTCTGATGGAAAAGGAGGGGTATTATATGTTTGATGTGCTTCTATCTGGGGCATCATAACGGGCAGACTGATTTCAATTATATAAGTTTGTAAAATTATAATACTACATAAACTGCCTCTGCAGTCTAGTTGCTGAACCACTAGATCACAGTTTTTGGGTTTTCCTAGTCAAGCGGTACCGGGTTCGATCCCGAGGTCTTGCAACTCAAAATATGTTTTTTACATTTTGTAACACAAAATATGCCCGGGATTGGATAACAGTACGGTTGGCAATAGGTTTCTACCTACATATTAGTTCACAATGTGAACTAAGTACCTTAGGCTGATTGTGTGTAATTTGTTTGTAACTCTGTCTACAACTTCCGAAATATAAGCGTGAAGATTTTTTTATGATATTGTAAGGCAAACAGGCAGACGGATTTCCTAATGGTAAGAAATTATCGCTGCCTAGAGACACCAAAGGTGGTAATGGTGCGTTGCCAACCTGAGACTGGGATGTTAGGCCTCGAGAAAAAGTAAGTTTAGGTACTAGAACCACCAAACCTCCAAACCAGAACACGTCATGATGTCATGGTGGCAAGAATAGATAAGGCGGTGGTACCAATCCGGGTGACTCGCTGCGAAATTCTACCACCTAGTCAGATGTCACGGTGTTAGTGACGGTAAGCCTAATTTTACGAGCAGCCTGGCAGAAAGGCAGATGGTCTATTCTGCAAAGGAGTCCGAACCAACACGGGAAAAACTATCTATACTAACTTTTATAACTATATATCTAATTATGCGAACATAGTGATAAAATATGTTTTCGTTACTGCCTCACCATTACGCAGTTTCCGAAACCATATTGCATAGAGGTTTTTAAATGGTATGATTTACATAATTTAGTGTGAAACAGCTGCGTCCGTTCCCGGGTGATGGGTAGGCGTCGTTCCGAATTTTTCACCATTTTACTGCGTTCTTTTGATAAAATGAACATTGTTTTCAAATAAAACCGCATTTTGTATTCCTCAACTTTTTACTTTAAAAATCGAATTCTAAAATGTAAATATGGTTGACTAGATAGTAGATTTGTACCATTACCCTAACACACCATAACTATTCCATATGGCATAGCGTCATTATCGTGTTCCGATCTGGAGGGTAGATTAGCAGGTAGATTTGAATCAGTGACCTCAGATCCTAGCTTTATGATAGCGACACTCCAGTCACATCTATGGTGTCTTAAACCATCCGCTTTACTATTCGATAAGTAATCGGATTCAGTGCACAGATCTTATATTATTAAAAAAGATTACAACTAAAACTAAAAAAAATGTTGGTCGGGATTGAAAATGTGCCCGGTTGGCGATAGGCTTGCCTGCCCACCTATCACATTATGGGACTTAGTGTCTTCGGCTAGCCGTGGGTGCCCTGGCTGTGCCTCTGCCTACCTCTTTGGGAATATGGGCGTGAAGATGCAATATTCAAATAAAAAACAATTTTTGAAATGTGTGTTTTACTTTTAATAGTAGAGCTCTGTTAAAGTTAGGACTTTAAGAAAAAAAAACTTTTACCGTCATAAAATTTTCAAAAAATTTATAAAAAAGTTTTCAAATACACAACTGAATCAAAATCTACAAAATATGTCTGCCTTCGACTTCGGGGATATGGACGTGAAGATAGTTTTTTGTGTTATTTTATAAGTATAGATTAATATTACGTAAAAATAAACATAAAAATCATAATATCAGTAGCAAGCAGAGAAAGTTTTGTAGATACAAGTGAAATATACGGTGGAAATAAAACGGTGTAGTTCAGAAACTCATTATTGAAACTCCACACGTATGTTAAACATTCCATTGTACACAGAATTCTCTTGCTATACAATATTCAGGGAATTCCAACTTTATATGTACCTCTTTGTATTTAATTTACTGGGTTTTCTAATAAACGTTCTCATAGGAAAGGTCATAAAGTATTTGTCTCATTTCATTATACATATATATTTTTTATGATATTGTAAGGCAAACAAGCAGACGGATTTCCTGATGATAAGAAATTCACGCTGCCAAGGGACACCAAAGATGATAGTGTTGCGTTGCCAACCTGAGGCCGGGATGTTAGGCCTCGAGCAAAAAAAAATTAAAATAAAATATTAGTTAAACGCTTAAAACAAGTTAAATTCAAGAAATTTTATGCAAAAATTGTGAGATATAGCAAACTTGTATCGCTTAATATTAAAAGCTACTAAAAGTCTTATTAGAAAAATAATTAAAGTGTTGTTTTTTCCTACTTTTCCTGTAATTCTCCAGGATTTTCTTTTCATAAAATCCTTCACCTGACAATAACTAACACAACAAAAAAAATAGTAGAATTCGTCTATCCGTTTAGTCATGTTGCGATAACCAAGGGAAATGGGGATTCATTATTTCATATTACTAGCCGACCTGGCGAACTTCGTGTCATTTAAAATTGGGATTTACGTTAGTCAAAATGGTATGTTTATATGGAAAAATAAAGTATTGTTTTCCCATTTTTCGGATTTTTTCTTCATTAGAACTTTCTCCTAACAATAAACAAAGCAACAAAAAAATATTATTAAAATCGGTCTATCCGTGCAGGCGTGATGAGATGGCTACGCGAATTCATTTTTACATATGTAATACCTATGAATTGTTTACAGTTGAATATTGTGTGATTACTTACTGTTACAGAAATCTTATTATGTTTATACTAGCTGTTTCCAGTGGCATTGCCCACAAGGTTATCATCATCATTTTTATCCTCATATCCTCTATATGAGTGCCAAATTTCATGAAAATAAACTAGGCAGTCTTTATGTGAAGGATTAACAAACAGACAAACATGCAAACTTTCGCATTTATAATATTAGTGGAATATATTTGCTTCATAGGAAATATTAATTCTTAGTTCCTATAACGTTAAAAAAACACAAAACGAAGCCGAAAGCAATAGTTAGTATGCAATAATATTACATCAATTTCCTATCATAGCTTTTATATTATCGTAAATAATTTAAAGTTGGTATCACTAATCTATCATAAATTATCACCTTATACACGATCGAGAGTATCGTGTGGTAAAAGTAGGCAGTAGTCTTACGACACATGTTATGTTCACAATGTCATTAGCTGGCCGGTTATGGAGCTTTCACACAATTCTTTCTAACGCAACATAAACGTCCACCAAACGCAAGGTCATCCGATCGTTAGTCTTGCGTTTGTTTCGCTACAAACCGCACAGATATAGTTTTATGTACGCGCTGTAAGGGCAAATTTATAGTATTCCCTCTGCTTTCTTCTCTTTTTTTTATGTTATAGGAAGGCAAACAAGCAGACGGATTTCCTGTTAGTAAGAACGCCTAGAGACACCAAAGGTGGTAATGGTGCGTTGCCAACCTGAGGCCGGGATGTTAGACCTCGAGCAAAAGTAAGTTTACCGCTTACCTTACCCTCCGAACCGGAACATGTCATGACGTTATGGCAGCAGGAATAGGTAAGGCGGTGGTACCAATCCGGGCGAGTCGCTGTCAAACTCTACCACCTAGTCGGATGTCACTTTGCTAGTGATGGTAAGCCTATGCTCGCCTTTTACGAGCTGCCTGGCAAGGAAGGCAGATGGTCTATTCTTCAAAGGAGCCCGGACCAACACGGGGAAAAGCTCTGCTCCACTTTTATCAGCTTAGATAATTGAAGCGCTTTTTTGCAAGCATTTGTATCGCTATAAACTTGCAGATAGAGCATTACAAATGCGTGCGGTAAGAGCAGATTTAAAAAAACTTGAACACTAATTTTTCACTCGACTTTCTTCGTTACTTTATTTGAATTAAGTGGTTTTTTGCGAGTATTTGTATACCTACAAACACGAAGACAGATTGTGATCAATTCGGGAATCGTTTGTGTCGGTAAAAACGCGTTTGAAGCCATTTCACTTATGCAAATGGTATCGAAATTAATGCATACAATTTACGAAAACGCGCTGATAAAACAATTAAAAAATCAAAAAATACTTTAAGGCCGTATCTTTAAATTCCCTGAAGAAGCACTGATTAAATACAAAAAATTAAATTATAAAAAAGCGTGACGTTGCCTTGTTGAAACATCGTGTGTAAAGGCTTTGATATTTGAAATCAGTGTTGCCGCTCAAGTGATCCAATTTGTAGACCAGTATAGCTGACTAGCTTTTCGAAATGAAAAAGCTTTATAACATAAAATAAAACTTAGAATTATTATTATGTATTATTACATACATACATACATACATATCTTCACGCCAAGTCCCTTACGGGGTCGGCAGAGAGTATCGAGTGCCAGACCTCACGATCCTGACAAACTTGTCTTGCTTCCTTCACATTCATTACCCTTTTCATACAAACACGCCGGTTTCGGAGACTCTTGACACCACCCTCGGATAATATTCGATTGATCTGATCGTGAAATGTCAGCCTTGGTCTCCCCGGGTACCTACATCCATCCACATTCGCATTGTATATCTGCTTTATCAATCTTTCATCTGTCATTCTTTCCACATGCCAGAACCAGCGGAGCATGCCCTTTCGCATTTTAACACCAACACTTTCTTTCAATCCCACTCTTTCTCGGATTTCACTGTTACGAATGCGGTCAGCGAGCGTTACACCACAGATTTTCCGTAGTGCTCTCATTTCGACCGCATTTATCCTACTTTCATGATCTTTCTGACATACCCAACTCTCACTTCCATACAATAACGTTGGGATAAGCACAGAATTATGCAAAGCGAGTCTAGCTTTTTGACTCAAAACCTCGCTTTGGAATAGCCTACCCAACGCTCCATTCACACTATTCCCTGCACTCACTCTCTTCTCTACATCCGCGGTGTACCTTCCATCCCTGCTAAAAGCACAACCAAGATATACAATTTCATTCACTTGTTCCAGCACTACATCATCAACCAAAATTATTATTTATTATTTTATACTTTATTGCACACAAAAAGCAAAAATTTTAATAAAAAATGAGAAGTAAAAATGTACAAAAAGCGAGTTTATCTCTAACTACCGAAATTTCGTCCAGCAACCCAAAAAAAATAATTAATCTGTGAAAATAAAATGAAAGACATCGTGTACAAAAAACAAGTATAACTATACTTAGAACAAGTAAATATAAATGCAATAATCAAGTATATAAAAAATAAAACAAGTACAATTACTAAAATATTTTGGTACGATAATATACGTGTATTTATTGTAACATATTGTGTTAAAAAGGAATTCTACAGTTTGCCACAGACAAAAAAGAGAATGCTATGGCCACAAAAAACAAACATTTTATGTATTTAAAAATCGTGCTAATACATATTGTAAGTACATAAGTCTGTTTGTTACACTTTCTCGATTTATCCTTTAAACAGATTTTAATTGAGCTTGGCAAATGTTTAAATTACGTGATATGCGAAATCCTTTAAAACGTACCCGTGGGTACAATTCACTTATTTCTTTTAACAAGATGTTCCTTTATTTTTTATACAAGCCTTACATTTGTTAACGAAGAAAGAAACATTATCTTGTCTGGCATTGAACTTATGCGTAAATTATCCTGTAAATGTTGGCATCGCTTTGTACTTTTGTCGGTGCGATGTTTAACTTATCCTGCCTGGATTTGTATTTGACTGGTCGCCAGTGGGTAAACGTAATTTGTTAGTACGCCTGCGTTCATAAGACTCGATCGCCCACGCGTGTTGTCACACTTCGGCTGCGCTAGCTCATTCCCTGTGTAGGAATCCTTTTATTTATACACTGGTTTTGCCTGCGTTATTGTTCAATTCTTAAATTTTCTACTGTCTTTCTGCCTACCGATTAACCGATTCCCGACGGTGGCAGGTTTCCGGTCTGTATGTCTGTATTTCCGAGTCTGGATGTTTACTAAATTTAAAATAGTATTTACTTATGTATTTGGATTAGTATCTTGGACTAACTTTTATAACACAGGCATATAATTTACTTACTTTGGGTTTAAATTAATTTGTGTAATTTGTAGAGATGACAAAAATTATAGCACGTAAAAATATGTCTTAAGAAAGTTTTTTGGCGCCATCGTGAAAGAATATGGTTGTATTTTTTCATAATTATTGAATTTCGTGTATATTTTGAGTGAAATTAGTTAATTTAGGTGGTAATTAGATTTATTTTGTTCAGTGAAAGTGCACAAATGAAATAATCATGAAGAAATTAGTGTATCGTGTATTTCCTCGATCCTGCTAAATCTCACTAGATGAGCTTGAGTTACGATGCCACCGCTTTACTCAAAACCCTGACACGACTTTGTATCTAGTAAATTATGACTGTTAATAGGACCAAAATAATACGGAAGACATGGCAGCATGGCCTAAAAATTGGCTAACCCGGCCCCTGAGAGGGCAAAATAACTAATACAATAATATAAATAATGACTTAAGAAACATGAATGCAACTGTTCTATATATGTACTACAAAAAGAATAGCAACCAATCAGTGACTCATCCAGTTTTAAAATCATCACTAAAATCTGTCAGAAAAATCACTATTTTCTATCACTAAACAAATAAAACAACAAATTGTCATTATCTTAAGTTACTTTCTAACGATATTGTAAATACAATAAATAACATAAGAGTTATTGCTATATCGACTAAAGTTATGATGAGGGTATTAAAATATTTAAGGTGCTCAGGCTTGTCATATTAAAGTAAACATTTGTTTGAAAATCATTTATCACGTTCACGAATGACATTGGAATAAGCCACCTCTCGCAGTGTTGCTTACTCAAATTTTATTTTTCTCAATTTGGTTTTTAATTTTAACCCAAAGTATAGTTTTATATAAACCATACGATACTTTGACATGCGAAGGACTAACTGTTTTTAGATACTGTTTTAAACATTTGAGCAAAATTTTAATCTTAAGTTGTGAGTAACGATAACGCATTGGGGATGGCTTAACTACCATCGGCCACTTTGTTTACAAATTAAGACAAATAGATTAACAGTCAAATAAACGACGGCTGTGTAGGAAAACAGTAAAATAAAAAAATGCAGGTAAAAATTAATAAACTCTGTATTAAGAAATCCTTACATAACATTTGGAGAAAAATGTTATACTACCTAATTCATATTTTCTAATAAAGTCGTTTATTTTTGTATGTAAAATTAATTGGTTTTGTTAGCAATTTGTAAGTACTTGTTAATGCTTAAAATAAAGTTTCTTGTACACGAAATTCGCAAAAATATACATATTGAGTTTTCACTTTCCTTGTATTTATAAATGTATATTTATAGTTAGTTTTTGTTCCCGAGTTCCTCGACATTCGTATATCAGTTAAGTTTTATTTAGTTCTTTCAGGAGAAACAAGTATTGTGTTTTAGACATTTATGTGACAAGTTTTTATATGAATCGTTCTTATATGAAATTTTGCATAGACTGTGTCTCAACCTTGAATTTCCCACAATCTGAGGTAGGTAAATTATTTTAAGCTGGCATCACTGACCTCTCCGCTCTTCTCACGACAGCATCGTTGTGACTCATAAGCCATAATAATTTTGTTCCATAATCATATCGATAAGCTGCGGAGGTTGTTTTACTTAATTGTACTGCACGAAGGCCTGTTACTCATGATTCATTTAACTGATATCATTAAAATGTTTTGAGCGGTGTTTGATTAGCGTTAGATATAGTTAATAAATTTTAACGATAGCTTCTTAAGTGAAAAGATTACTAACCTATTCAGCTATTTTATAAAGATACATTGTTTAGTAACTGCAAAAGAGAATTTTACTTTGATTATTTTAAACCCCCGATGAAATGTGTGTGTCTGTCTGTGGCATCATAGTGTTTAAACGAATAGACCGATTTCGGTTTTTGTTTTATCGTTGACTATCGTTCCATCGTTGGTTCTTAGATACAATCTACGAATAGGCTATCGGGGATCATTAAAAAAGTTTTAATACTGTGATTATTTCTTTATTGTTATTTATTTATTGATTATTTATTGTGAGTGTATTTCAACTATTTTTTTTTAATTCAAAAATAAGTCTATTAGAAAAAAATGTTTTAAACACAAAAAAAAGTTTAAGAGTACAGAATACGCAATTGATTTAAAGTTGCTTTAAAGATAATATTGTCAGTATTAATATTTTGATGTTATTGCATTTACAAAAGTACTAAGTATCTACGAATATTTCAAATACATTTTAAAAATGACCCTAAACTTTTGTTAATCCAATATTTTCGTACTTCGTAAGCGATTTTATTTTTCTTAACAGTTGAATAATATAATTTCTTCGGACTTTTCCTATATAATAGCCTGCTTTTGGATATTTTGTTTCAATTTAGTCACCGAGCTAGAGTTTCTGTTTCGGTTTCAGTCAGTTCCGGCTTTAGTTTCGGTTTCAGTACTTTAGTTTAGCTACTCGTTTAGATAGCACCTCCATACTTTGATAAGTGTCTTTAATTCATTTCACATCACTAGCGGTAACATGCTTAAGTAAGGTTCGGTTTCCGTTTTGGTCGAACCTCAGAGCATGGTCCAAAATTCGGTTGAAAAACCGGTTTCGGTCAGATACTTACTTTTATTTTCTCGACTACAACTAACAGAATTTAATAAAATAGTTTTAAGAAATTTCATCAGTATTTGCTAGCCTAAATAAAAATTGTTTTAGCAACTGCACAATCGATTGATTTTTTTTTAATGAATTTAAATGAATTGATTTTTTTTATAAAATTTGTTGTAATTTAAGGCAAGGAGCCTTCGAAAATAGCCTAGACTGGTCTAGATTGTCTGATAGATATACTTTAAACTCATAATTCATTTCCGAGTTGTTTTCGCCATAATGTTTAGGGCTAGTTTTGTTAGAGCAATCCCACGGATTCTCAATAAAACGACCTCCTGTGGTGATGGGACACTTCATACAAACAACGACAGACCGGTTATTTTATTGGAGTGAAACATCCTGATCCATTAAACTTTCTGATGATTAAGCCCTATGAAGCATCATAAAGTAATGCTGAGTAATTTTAAACAAGCGACTGTCGTTTGCGTTATTTATTAAAAATAAAATTTGAATAAAACAGTATCATTGATGATTTGGATAAGCATAAACATTTTTCTCATTACTTTATGTGAATGTTAATTAATTTTTATTTGACATGCGCTAATGGAAGGGCGGTAAATATGTTCGGTTTTTAAACCGTTGCATTTGTTCCTTCTTTAATATTATAGCTACATGCTGCATTGTGTTGATTGATTTTTTTTGATGATATTGTAAGGGAAACAAGCAGACGGATTTCTTGATGGTAAGAAATTCACGCCGCCCAGAGACACCAAAGGTGGTAATAGTGCATTGCCAATCTGAGGCCGGAATGTTAGGCCTCGAGCAAAAGTAAGTTCACCGGCTACCTTACCCTCCGAACCGGAACACGTCATGACGTTATGGCGGCAGGAATAGGGAAGGCGGTGGTCCAATCCGGGCGAGTCGATGCTAAACTCTACCACCTAGTCAGATGTCACGGTGTTAATGACGGTGAGCCTATGCTCGCCTTTCACGAGCTGCCTGGCAAGGAAAGCAGATGGTCTATTCTACAAAGGAGCCCGGACCAACACGGGGGATTTATAATATCTGCAACGATAAAAACATACATCTATACATATAATAACTCAGTAGAAGGGTCAATTCTGTACATTAAAAATATTGAAAAAATAAATAGCGAATAAATAGTGTTACTGGATCGATACCAAACTCAAATATGTGATAAAAAAAATTGTCTGTCTGTCTGTATGTTCATGCATCACGTGAAAACTAACAGTTCGATTTCAATGAAACTTAGTATAATTATACCTTAATATCCTGGGCATAAAATGAGATACTTTTTATCCAGGAAAAACACGTAGAAAAAAAATCTTAATTTTTCAGTTTTATCACGCGAAGGCCGACACATCCGCGCGGACGGATTCGCGCGCGGAAGATAGTATTTTTTATGTGTTTTGGTGCACAATAAAGAGTTATTCTATTCTGTTCTCTACCTACTTACAATTAGGTTTTGTCTCCTAACTAAGATCTTTAGTGTTACACTATTTACTTATTTCATATCTATCTTATGATCTAAGATCTCAAGATCTTCTCAAACAAAGATATACCACAAAAATCCCCACTTAATGTCTTATTTATTGTCATTTAATGTCTTGATTTTATTCTGTTACGTGTAAATAATAAAGGAAATAATAAATAATAATTTGTGGTATAGGTGTCCTGATATTTATTTTATCTCACTTTTATCTTTTTTAAATGCACTATTGCCGTCTCTTTGCGGTACCTTTTAAAGTAAGTTATATATATATTAGATTTATTAAAACAAAGAACTATGTTTTTCTCTAATTTTTCTCACATAATAATAAACCACAACGTTTTTAAATGTCTGGTTGGCGAAAGGTTTGTAGTAGGACTGTGTATTAATATAAGCAAATCGTTGATATCCTGGTTCTATCTCTACGTACCTACCTCTTCAGGGATACGGGTGTTAAGATACCTTCCTTCCTTCTACAAATTAAGAATTATTTCTACATCTCTTAAGAATAATAACTTTCTGTATTATTTCTTAGAATATAATCAAACTGTAACATATTTGTACATATTTTAGTTTTTATCATCATTGCAGTAATATTGAAATGTGATATTTCAATTTTCCTAATCTTATTATCTTAGCTTTATTAGCTAATAGTCTTTCAGAGCTATCGTATTATAGTAGCATAATTATGATATTCTATCTAAAGTTTACTGTAGCAATTACCTTAGTAATCTTTCTACATAATTCAATTGTAGTGATTAACAGAATTACCTTATATCTATAATTATTACAGATATAATAGAATATATTTTTATTCACATTCACCTTATAAGAGGCACTTGTGACGAGTCTATATAATATTAAAAACTACCACCGGATCGGAACGCGGCCACTCACTGAGAAGATCTGGCAAGAAACTCGGCGGGCTATTCTTTTTTCTTTATTCTTACAGATTTATTAGTGTTATATCACACTTTATTACTAATAAGAGATTGGTATTAGAAGCAATTAATCCCAAGCACTCTTATCCGACAGATATTCAGCAACAGTATAGTAACCTTTTTTTATACAATTTCACATTAACACATTTTTTGAATTTATTTAAAATCGGGAAGTTAATTATAATAGCGTATACATTGGCCCATGACAGAATGACTAACTCTGTGGAGACGGGACACATGCACAGCAAGATTGTTTTTATTCCTGGTATTTATATATATGTTGTATATCACAATTCATTTTAAATTAATGTAAATTCTGTATTAAATTTACAAAGATGTTCTTTGAAAAAATAATTAAAATATTAATTCTTTAAATTTTTCTCTCAGGAAAACTCTTGGGTCTAAGTTATAAATTGTTCGTATGGCCCTCTTTTGTAAAACAAATATAGTGTTTACATTGGCAAGAACTCCATTAGAAAATTATCCATTCATATTCATTATAAAATTATAAGCTTAGAGTACAATATAACACGATACATTAACTATCTGTTTTGTATAGAAAACAAAAAAAAATGCGAATATATCCTTAATTTTTTGCATAAGTTTATGAGTATGTATATATAGATGTTTGTTACTCTTTTACGCTGGAACGGCTGAACTGATTTGTATGAAATTTAAAACATAGATAGATTGTGACCTGAATTAAGATATAGGCTTCTGGTAATCCCAATCTCACTACGGGTTCCTGTTAAAAGGCGGGCGAAGCCGCATACAACAGCAAGTCAAATATAAAAATAGCACTTAAAAACTAAAATGATACACCAAGGCGACCTTATTGCTAAAATCGGAGATTTCTTCTAGACAATGGAACAAGAAAAAAATGTATCTTCACGCCCATATCCCCGAATAAGTAGGTATACGCACAACCAGGGCACCCACGACTTGCCGAAGACACTAAATCCCACAATGTGATAGGTGGCAAGCCTATCGCCAACCGGGCGCACATCCAATCCCGAGCAACATTTCTTTTATTAGAAATTTGGAATAACAACGTTTACTTTTTTTTGAACGACCGGGATCGAACCCGGGATCACATGAAGTCAAGCCTGTCCGGGACCGCTAGACCATACAGGCGAACTTTCAGTATTATCTTATTACTATAATAGTAGCATAATTGTAATATTATTGCTTAAGTTTACTGTTGCAATTATCTCTGTAGCCTTCAGTAGCCGGTACAGAACTTAATTGCAGTAATACAACTAATAATTAAGCATTTAATTATTGTCTCTATTACATATTACTCATCCACTAGATATATTAACTAATACAGTCATACATTAAAATTGTACTATTTTAGTTTTATTGCTGTAATTATCTCAGCAGTATTATATTATAATCTTATTACAGAATAATATCTCATATTTATTATCACATTAGTTACCAGTTTCATCTGATTATAGAAATAAATTTATACTGTTGTGTCTCAAGTTTATTATTGCAATAATTTCAGTTGTCTTCTTGAATATTAACATATACATAATATTGTTGAATGTTTTGTATTATTTTTTTCTGTTTATTTACTTACCCTTGTCAGTACTTACTTAAAAAAATACCTACTTAAATAAAACTTTTCTGCATTTTTATGCTACAAAATAACTAACAAGAAGGCGGCTTTCTTTAAGGTAAGAGACAAATGTTACTTAATGGTATTACGGCATTCAACAATCTTATGGCAAGAATCTTAGCCCACGTACCCAAGCTTCGGAATCGGAATCGGAACACAATAGTGAGCACTGACGGTTTTATGTCTAGTAATAGATAAGGTGATGTTACCAAACCAGATAGACTTTTGCACAGATCACTACTACTTAATCAACTATGGTATTACACTAAAAGATTTACAATGTACTTAATAGTGTGCAGTGTCTTCTGGATATTGCTTGACCGATGTTGATACGATAAGCCTGTAAATTATTAGCAATTAAAACTTTGATTTCATGCTACAATTAGGTGCTTATACCCAGGAGCCAAATTATATTGGTGATGTCAGGATTTATAGCCAAATCCTGACATCACCGTAAAATAGTTCAAGCTCAGTAAAACTGCAAAAAAAAAGTGTGTGTGTCAGCTACGACGCACGATTGGAGTTTACTTCTTACGAAATGTATCTTGCAGCACACATGTCTCCTACAGCAGATTTAGTTATGTTAATTCTTCTTAAATTAGTATCATCGCAGACATTAGAAGTGTGATCCAAATAGTCATTTGATAGATAGCGACTCCTCCTGCACGGAGACTACGAGTACGAAGTATCGCGCAGGAGGAGATCCCGAGAATGAGATACGCTGTGTAATGTATTCCATCTCATTCTTTTACACGGTCAATCCTGCAGATTTATATGTTTGTCTTTTTCTACGTAACGCCTCAACTTTTCGTGTTACACTTGATTTTACTCATTAAATTTCCGTACCGGGTCTTATAACTCAAATCGTTTCTTAAGGAGTAAACTCCAAAAACTAGCTTTAATTATTTTGCTACCCAGTCACGTTTTGGTTTTTTTTAAAGTGAGGCCATCTCATACATTTTACCAACATCCCACTAGTTGTATGAGTTATACGTAATGATTCATCAAATTGTCATCAGCATAATATATTTATGACATCATAAATGTGGAAGTCATAGGTACTTTTTTTTGTGATATTGGAAGGCAAACAAGCAGACGGATTTCCTGATGTTAAGAAGTTTACGTTGGTACCAATCCGGGCGATTCGCTGCTGAATTCTACTACCTAGTAGAATGTCACGGAGTTAGTGACGGTACGCCTATGCTCACCTTTACGAGCTGCTAATTTATGGATAAAGTAAAGTATCTTCACGCCCATGTTCAAAAAGAGGTAGGCAGAGTCACAGCCAGGGCACCCGCGACAAGTCAATAGGTCCCATAATGTGGTATGTGGCAAGTCTATCACTAACCAGTATATCCAATCCCGGACAGCATTATTTTTATTATCAAATTGATAATACACATTTTCTAGTTTTTTAGTCACCAGACCCGGGGACCGAGGGATTGGAACTATCTCCCTATCGTATTTCCTTAGAAATGCATAGGTGTGTATAAATCAAGTGGTAATAGTCTGATTTAAGGCCGTAATGGATACACTCCCCAGACCCCAACATCAATTTCTGTAAGGTAAATTCTTCTTGTACCATTTTACATAAGATTTGTACTTTTTCACACAACCCATTTTATTTATTACTTAATATGACGCCGATATAATAAAAAGTACATTGAAAGGTATACATCCCAAGCTGTTCCTCATAAATATGTAAAATTTAACAAAACTATGAAGATTGTTATAGCATAAAACAGTCAAAAATAAACGGCTCTTGTGATGGTTAGAGACAACCGTAACCTAAAGGCACTATTGATGTTGTAGGTGCGTTATAATTCTGTTATTATTATTCGATTCATGTGACTAGTTAAACCGTTTGGCCTCGTACACCTCTTATCTATAGAACTAGTTTCCGCGCGGATGTCGGTCTTCGCGTGATAAAACTGAAAAAATAAGATTTTTTTTTCGTCTTTTTCGAGGATAAAAAGTATCCCATTTTATGACCAGGATAATAAGGTATATTATACCAAAATTCATCGAAATCAAACTTTTAGTTTTCACGTGATGCCTGAACATACAGACAGATAGACAAACAAAATTTGTTTTAATCATATATTTGGGTTTGGTATCGATCCAGTAACACCCCCCGCTATTTATTTTTTCAATATTTTCAATGTACAGAATTGACCCTTCTACAGATTTATTATATGTGTAGATATAGTAATAACACATGGTGAGTAAGTACCTCACAGATTGACACAAAAATCCCGTAATTGATTTCCGTTCAATACCATAAAAACTGATAAATATAAATAAATAATAACGTCTGGGGATTAAATTTTTCCTTTCTTTAAAGTTTAAAGAAATTTAATCCAAACACAGGGCATGTGCTAAAATAAAAATACCTTAAGAGAAACGGAAGTTATGGCCTCATTTATCAGGTACTCAGAACACTAGCTTCTTTAAAGGGTAAGAAAGGAATTAAAAATTTCGCCACGGGACTTGAATCCTCAGTAGCTTAAATGATTAGAGCATTCGTCGGCTTGAGACGAAAGGTTACAGGTTCAAATCCTGTCTAGAGTGATTTTTTTTATTTCTTTAAAATTTATAGAAATAAATAATAAAGTAGCCTAGAGCCTCGAAACTAAGTTGACAACCATTGATATTATTTTTATATTATATATGATATTATGATTATTAGTTTGATCAGCTCAATACGAGCTTTTAAATGGTGTCTTAAGGGTCAATTTTATTTGCATTCGTTAGTAGCAAATATTTACACTGAAGAAGTTTCATACGTTAGTAGTTTTACTTATTTTGCGTTAATACTAGAGCTTAGTATATTGTGACTAGAATATACTTACAAATATGTTTTTACGCTTCTTTACTTGAATCTTGTGATAATAATGATGATATATGAAATTTTATAACAAATGCAATAAATTTAGAAATATTTCAAAAGTTAATGAAACTTAAAAGATATTATTTATTACATATGTAATTCAGCATCAAAGCTTAAATACCCCATCACTTGTTGGTGGTGGTATAGTCTTTTGGAATACTGGATTTTTTTAAACGCTGTCAATCACTAAAAAAATTGAAGCTGGTCGACTTGTACACGTCACCTTAGATCTTGGTCATAATATAACGACGCCCTAAGTAACATCTGTGCTCTCAATAGGCGTCTCTTGTCAGGAGAATCGCTTATTCACTAACTTAAAATAAAAAACAGAAATTACACAACTCAAAGCCGTCTACTTCGTCTCTATCTTGTATCATAAAAATGTCTCATGTTTCTGCTACAATTACCGAAGGGTCTTATCTAATAATAGCTGGGGAGCCCAAGTGGGGATTTTTGCATTTGCTCTGGCGCATAAGATTCTAAGATGAAATATTCTTGTATCTTGTTTCAAGACCTCCGTTTTATATTAAATAATTATAAAGAGAAGCGTGTTTAGGGTAATTTGTCTAAAAATTTTTTGAGCTTGAAAAATACTCTAGCATGTCAAATTAAACTAAGATTAATTTATTTAATGACAATAAGGACGTATATTTATTTAATGCTAATAAAACAGATTGGTTAAACTTTGAAAAACATATAACTTATGTTATTTTGTTAGTCATTACAAGACTGATTGACATAATTGGAGACATAGAAGGCTATATATTATATACTATAAAATATATCTCGGATATAGTTAAGTGACTGTAATTGTTCTTTTTTAAACGTGCAACGCACCACCAAACATAGAATTGATAAAGACTAATAGGCCCCCATGATGCTGTAGTGACTACACATTTAGCATCTTGGGCTCCCCAACTATATAATAAAATATTGTAGTAGTCCTTTAAAACAACCCACTGACATTTATATCTCATATCAATATAATTATCTCATCCTTTCCAACAATCTAATTACTCTCATCCATTTATAATAAAGCGACTATATTGAAACAGAATAAAAAGGGACTGTTTAAGATATGTTCAAGTGTTTGAAACGTGTTTACAAATTACTTTAAATGGTTTAAAAACTCCATTATCACTTGATGTGGCTATTATGGTGTTTTAGTGTATGGCTAAGTGGCAGTCCACTTATGGTGATCACACACCATATAATGTGACTTCTGTGGCGTCGAGTAATTACTTAGTTTTACACACAGTTTCTTACAATGTTTCAATCGCCGCCATTATTACGTGTAAAGAATAGCACTTGGAATTAGTACTTTATCTCTTCTTCGCGTGGAAAATGTACAATGAAAGGATAGCTTACAACTTTGTTGTGTTTTAGAAATTCTTTTTGTTATTATGTATTTTATTATGATATTGGAAGGCAAACAAGAAGACGGATTTTCGGATGGTAAGAAATTTATGTTGCCTAGAGACACCAAAAGTGGTAATGGTGCCTTGATAACCTGCGGCCGGGATGTTAGGTCAGGAGCAAAAGTAAGTTTACCAGCTGCCTCACCTTTCAAACCGGAGCACGTCAGAATTGATGTTATGGCGGCAGGAATAGGTAAGGTGGTGGTGCCAATTCGGGCAAGTCGCTGCGGAACTCTACCACTTAGAAGGATGTCACGGTACTAGTAACGTTAAACCTATCCTCGCCCTTTCAAGCCGCCTGGCAGAAAGGCAGATGGTCTATTTTGTCAAGGAGTCTTTCTTAACAAAATGCGTCTAAAAACTAATTGTTTTTTTAATTTTTTTTAAATTAATATCTTCATAAGCATATTTGATATTTTATTACAGGTCTCCATTGAAATTCGATCCACGACAACAAAATAAAAAAGTTTTTTCAACTTTATCATCAAAACAATGTTGCCTTGGATTGAATATGTACCCGGTTAGCTGTGGTCTTACTTCCTATCATATTGTGGGGCTTTGTGTCTTTAGCCAATTGTGTGTGCTCTTGTTGTGACTCTTTCTGCCTGTTCAGGGATATGCACGTGAACATACTTTTTTTCTTAATCAAATTATGAGAGAATGTTTTTGTTAAATACATAAACTGCTCGTTGTTATTGTTAAAGTTGAGCTCACTTGTAAAAAAAGGTTACGCTAGATAAATAAAATTATTGATTCGATGTTTACTGGAGTCTGTGACAGACGTGACTTGAAGAATACATGTTAAACTACGAGTATTAGTAGTTTGCAGACTTAACAAGTTAGGAATACGTTTGCACAGGGCCACGAATATGCAAGTGGGCGGGTGCGACCGTGAGAAACAAATATCGTATGTCGCACTCACGGTCTAACATCGAGGATTAAATATAAGGCCCTTTTCACATTATCCGAAGCTGGTTGATACGCTGTATATGAAATGCAACACACCCTGGTTCAGCTTAAGAGCCACCACTTGAAGTGACTAAAATTTAAGAGAGAGAAAAAGGCAAATCCGCTGAGAATCTTTGTTCGGGTCGTTTTGAAGTAGCCGTGTTCCGATCTGGTAATGTTTCTTTTAAGTAGTATAAGTTAGGTAAGTCGAAGAACGGTTTTGAATGAAAAACATCGCAAATATGATAAGACCGTTTTGGTGGATACGGTGACCTTACAAAAAACAAAGCGTTGCATGCATGAACTTCACTTCACGCTTAGAACGTTACGAGGTAGGCTGAAGGTATCGAGTGCCAAATGTCATGATCCTTGTAAGTTTTTCTAATGTTCTCCATATTCATTACCCTTTTTATACAAATATGACTGTTTCGGAGACTATTGACAACACACTTTATATGCTTTAAGCATCATCCAGACGGTTGTAATCACACTTCAATTACGCCTTCCACAAAGATGAGCTTTGTGGGAACTTTGTTCAAAACAAATTAAATTTGAATTAAATCCATGTTCCTCATGGATGCAAACGAGTGTTTAAAGTCAATGTTTTAATCCTTGTGGAACCCTTATAATACTCGACAGATTTGATCGTTGAATGTCAACATAGGCCTCCCCGGATTCCTACATTCACCCACTTTCGCTTTGCATATTTGCATTAGTAATCTGTATCCAAATTTATTGTTACCAATTACGAACGTGTATGTGTCTATTTTTTAAATCAATAATAAGACAAGAACAGTTGCTGAAGTTATGTTATCGATAAATTCGAATTTGAATTTCGAAATCCGAACGTGACACATGTTACACATAACGAACTATGTAAGTTATTATTTGCATGGCCAAACGCATAAGAAACAAATTTATAAGTCTCCAAATCTAAAGAACCATGGTCCATGATGAGTTGCGTATAACGCAAAGAAAACGCACTACTTTGCGTTCCGTTAGACGTTGCATGTGACTGCAGCCTAAGGCTAATGGAGAGTGCTCTTAAAATTATCGTTTTTAGACATTCACTACTCACAGGTTTAAGGTTCTAAGGACAAAAGTAATCTGCTCAGATTGTCGGTACATCATCCATTAGGATAACTAATGTAATATTTAGAGATCCTTTTGATACTAGTCAAAGATAATGCTTTTATAGTTATCATAACAAACAGAATTTCGTATATATAGTGCTTTTGCTAGAAATAAAAACTTTTTACTTCTATATTAATACAAAGAATAATATTTTGGGTTCCTCTGAATATTTTCATTCTGTTTTAAACTCCAAAGTTTTTTTAACCCTCAGCTACCTAGCACCTATTATTGTCCTTTAAACACCTACGTGCGGTCGGAGAGACCGTTGATAGATAAATGCATTTATTTTAAAATCTATGGTAACGAATTAATATTCGGTTGAATAAAATGAATATTTATACTCACACCCTTAATTTTAGCACCAAAAATAGTAACATTAAAACAATAGTCTTATAAAAATAGCAAAACATTTGTGAAGTAACCTTTTTGGCACCAAAAATTACTACTCTCAGTTAAAGAGATCTTTATCAATAGGAACTTAATTTTATACTTCATTTTTTTATTTCTAATAATTTGAATAAACTAAAAAGAAAATTAAACTAAAAAATTAAACAAAACACGAAAAAATAAACAAAATTGCAAATCTTGAAGTATTACAATTTTAATACAATTTTACAAATAGAGTTCTTTACGTCCCTCAAAACGTTTCATTCATTTTTTTCGCGGCGTTTCATGTGCGGTTTTGTAAGTTGTTGAGTTAACATTTTCAGCAATTTATATCGACTTTTAGTCTTTTGAGCTTAGTTACTGCAACTAATTATATATGCATTAGAAGCAGAGATGTCTAACATTCTGCAAAATATAGCCAAAGGCCATTTTCGCGTCCGATGAGAAGTGGAGTAATTCGAGAATCTATGATTGTGTTTGGTTATAGTACATTATCATCTCAGGTTTTTTGGTACTTTGGTCAATGCTCGCAGTATTATGCATGCCTAAAAACAAAACCAGTGCCTTGTTTTCCTTTGGTACGTAAGATGACAAACATAACGTACATAAATTCAATCAAGGAAGAATCTATTGGTCGCTGCTTAGACGGTTTGAACTGGGGCGGTATTTCGCGTTTGATTTTTTTTATTTTTCGTCATTTATGTTAATTTTCAAAACTAAAACAGTAAAAAGAAACAATCTCGAAAAAGTCACTCAACCACCTAGGTGCGGTCAGGGAGACCGCTGGCGAAGTATTTTTACTTACCCTGAGCCAACGCGCGCACGAAATCACTCGGCGAGCGCAAGCACGATACTAATTTATTGGTGAGCAGAAAAGGTAGGTACATGAACGCGCTGTAGCGCACGCCACTCACACATGGAAATATTTGAATTTTAAAAACCGTTGCGGTCTGTGAGACCGCTCGCAGGTGGTTAAGGGGACGAGTTTAATGCATAAAAAGTTAAAGGCGGAAAAAAGATAAAACTTTTATCGATATTTCTCACGTTAGTTATTGTTAGGTTCATATTTTTAAAACAAAATATTTTGAAAATATGTACTATACTGTAATTCGTCATCTGTGTTTATCAAATGCTTGCAAAAACGTATTACAATATTTTTTAATAAATAGTGCAAATAACGAGTTTTTGGTAAGAAAAAGGTAGTTGCATGGCTTGCAAACGACTTTTTAGAAAATATCAATAAAAGTTTATCAACAAAGTTATATGAATAAAAATAATTCGGAAAATGTATAATATAACAATAATAATATATGTATTGTTTGTACGCGTTTTTGTTCAGTCACCAAGAAGTTTCTAATGAATAGAAAAGCTAAAAAAAATTAAGACTCCGGCAAAGTCTTAGCATTTGCTAAAAAACAAATTAGAATCAGAATCAGAATCAAAATAATTAAGTGAGACATCCTTTTTACCTAAGCTTGGAATTATAACAATAATTTGTCAAATAAAAACCATTCTGTCTTTCTACTTCTTAAAGCTGTGTTTTTTAAAAAAAGAGTTTAATCTCATTATGAATATTTCTTTTATTTTGTTGACTAAATTATAACTACCAGGTTCTTCTTACTTTGTCAGTTTGCCATTTCTTATAAACTTATTTTGGTTAGGTATTATATCTAACCTAAATCTAACCAGATAGTAGAGTTTCAAAGCGACTCGCCCAGATTGGTACCACCGCCTTACCTATTCCTGCCACCATAACGTCACTGCTTGCCGTTGACGTGTTCCGGTTCTTAGGATATGGCAGCCAGTAAACTTGCTTTTGCTTAAGGCCCAACATCCCGGTCTCATGTTGGCAATACATCATTATCAACTTTTGGTGTCTCTAGGCTATGTGAATTTCTTACCACTTCAGGAAATCCTTCTGCTTGTTTGTCTTCCAATATCATAAAAAAGTAAGTTTGTTCTCAAGTAAATAAATAAAATAAATTTAAATTATACCTCAATACAGTAATCAGATGTAGAATCAGTAAGAATAGTGTATAAAAAATAAATAAATAAAACAATTTTACCTTTAAAAATATCTTCACGCCCATATCCCCGAAGATTTAGGCAGAGGCACAACCAAGGCACCCACGACTAGCCGACGACTTAGAAAAATCCAATTTTCTTTCGGACCTCATGCAGTCAAGTCCAACACCCGGACCGCTAGACCACAGAGGCGATAATAATGAACTTCTAAAACTAGATAATATAAGTTTTTTAATTTTTTAATAACAAAAAAACCTTGCCCAGCGTAGGGTACGTGCCCAGTTGGCGATTGGCTTGCCTATCACGTTTTGGGACTTAGCGTCTTCGCTTAGTCGCTGGTACATTGTTTGCGCCTTTGCCTACCTCAGGGATATGGGCGTGAAGATAAATAACAATGACAAATAAAATAAACCAATATGACAATATGATACACAAAATATAGCACAGTGACTGAATTAGGTCTGCAAATATTTCCACAATTTAATAAGATGCGGGTAAGACAAAGAAAAATTCTTACTTCACAAAAAACAAATTAAAGAAGAGCACAAGGACCGAGATGCTGGTGTAAGCTTTTATTATTAAAGCTTAGGAGAAGCAAAACTGTCCAAAGTACTTTGCGGCAACAGTGGGTATGTGACCTCTTTAAGTAGGCCATTGTTATTTTCTTAATACAAAAGTTATAGTTATGAAAATGGCCTAAATGTAACAAAACTTTTGTCTGTGTTTCTCTATAGAGAAACAGGTGAATTAGAGGTAAGGAATAAATGTTTCGCACTTAAAGATTATTGAATTGTTAGATATTGATTTATTTTTATTTTTTTAGTTTAATTAACAACTTAATTTTTTTATGTTATTGGACCGCAAACAAGCAGACGGATTTCCTGATGGAAAGAAATTCTCGCCGCCTAGAGACACCAAAGGTGGTAATGGTGCGTTGCCAACCAGAGGCCGGAATGTTAGGCCTCGAGCAAAAGTAAGTTTACCGGCTACCTTACCCTCCGGTCACGTAGCCATGACACGTCATGACGTGTTCCAACCGGAACACGTCATGACGTTATGGCGGCAGGAATAGGTAAGGCGGTGGTACCAATCCGGATGAGTCGCTGCGAAACTCTACCACCTAGTCAGATGTCACGGTGTTAATAACGGCAAGCCTATGCTCGCCTTTTACGAGCTGCCTGGCACAAGAAGACAGATGGTCTATTCTACAAAGGAGCCCGGACAAACACGGGGGAATTCAGCCATTTTTGTTTATTTACGGTCACTGGCTTTAATTAAATATAGAATAAGATATAAAAATGAATCTTCATCATATCAAGCCTGAATGGACGGCCCAATTTTTTTATCCTATTTATAATTAATAAAAATGAATACCTAAATGTGTTGGTAAGCGCATAACTTCCGAACGACTAAACCGATTTGGCTAATTATTTTTTTGTTGTGTTAGTTATTGTCAGAAGAAGGTTTTTATAAAGAAAAAAACCGGGAAAAATGCAGGGGAAATGGGAAAACAATACTTTATTTTTCTCCATACAAACTGAACGGGTGGAATGAAGTTCGCCGGGACAGCTAGTATAATATAAAAATGAATTACTAAAAGTATTGGTAAGCGCATAACTTCCGAACGACTGAATCGATTTGGGTAATTCTTTTTTCTTGTGTCAGTTAATGTCAGAAGAAGGCTCTAATGAAGAGAAAAACCGGAAAATGAGAAAAATAATACTTTATTTCCCTCCATGCAAACTGAACGGGTGGAACGAAGTTCGCCGCGACAGCTAGTTTATAATATTAGTATGTTACACACGATATTTTAGCTAAAACTTTCAACATCATATTTATTACTCCATGTATATAATCCTATGGATAACTGTTAAATAAAATTATGACACAGGTTCCACAATACAAAATAGCTAAACAACATAAAGTGCAACAAGCATTGACATGATCATGTGGAATGTTTGTCCATAACAATACACCTGCAATATTTGTTGCGCAACTTCCGCTGCGCAAGAGTTATTTGCAAATATTATGGTACTTACGAAATTTCACGTTTAGCTTTAACAAACTCGGTTCGGGCTCCTTCGTAGAATAGACCATCTGCCTTCCCGTCATGCAGCTCGTAAAAGGCGAGCATCGGCTTACCGTCACTAGCACCGTGACATCTGAATAGGTGGTAGAGTTTCGCAGCGACTCACCTGGATTGGTACCACCGCTTTACCTATTCCTGCCGCTATAACGTTGCGACGCGTTCCGGTGTGGAGGTTAAGGTAGCCGGTAAACTTACCTTTGTTTGAGGCCTTACATCCCGGCATGTTGGCATAGTGCGTTACTATTAATTCCTTTGGTGTCTCTAGGCGGCGTGAATTTCTAACCATCAGAAAATCTGTCTGCTTATTTCCCTTTCAATATCATAAAAAAAATGTATGCATGTACTGGCGTACACACGTAAGAAGTGAAGAAGTGAAACTTCTTTATGACGTCATTTTTCAAAGAATAATTTACTATATGCAACTTCACAGAAATTGGTTAAATAAAGTTTATTGCCAATCCCTACTCCGCTGGAGAAAGTATACTTCGAATCACACGTGGCGCGTAACGGAAAAATGTGACGCGTAACGAAAAAATGTTACGCTAAAAAAAATTCCAACCCCGATAAAGAAGTTTCACTCCAAAAACTGGAAACACACAAGTGTGGATCCAAATTCTTTTGTGAGAAGACCAACAAGCAGACGGCGCTCCTTATGGCAAGACACTACCGTGGACTTTTTACACTACTAGCTGTTACTCGCGGCTTCGCTCGCGATAAATTGAGATGTAATCTATCCTATCTTTTAAGTTAGGTCAAACTGCACCCGGTGTGTAAATTTGATTGAAATCGGTTTTAGTAGTTTAGAAGTCTATCGCGGTTAAACAACGTGTCACATAATTTATATAATAGGTATATTGAGATAGATATGAGAGGAGCAAAAATGTTTTGACCCCTGGCGTAAAAGGGGAGTTTTATTAATTTGACGTATGTGTGTATGTGTGTGTGCGCGTGTTAGTATATGCGTTTATTAGTGTATTATGTAAATTTCAAAATTTAAAAATTTGTTCTTCCAATACAAAAATAATTTCTCGGTGTTAACAAGTGCCGGATCGGCGATAGGTTTGTCACCTATCGTATTATTCGACTTAGATGTATCTTCAGCAAATAGTGGGTGCACTGGTTGTACATATTATGCCTTCTTCTTCGAGGATGTGAACGAGAATAATTATACATTTTATTTATTTTAGACGTTTGTAATTTGGGTTTAACTGCATGAGTGATTTTATTAATTTGACAACTAAACTAAGTAATTTTCTTAACAAAATATCTGTAAAACATTTTGCGCTCCATTTTCTGGTGAGCATGAAATAAATACTTTTTGGTAAATGTATCTCTTTAAAAAATGCCAATATTTCTGTCTTATGAGTGCCCTCGTATGGGTCTGTTAGATAAAAAGCAGTGCTAGTTATTACATACTTAGCATAATTTGTATATTTTTCGCGTTCAACCATTTCATGGTATATTCGTAGCTCTTGACTTTAATCATTAATGTGACATATTTAAATGAACAAATTCTGTACTTCGAAGCTTTTACTTTATAAGTTATTAAAATTTTGTTAACAAACTTTTTGTCCAAAATGAAAATGTGATAGTAATTCACGTTGACCTTTAGTTACATATTTTACATAATCATTATTTCAGCCTATTTTTGTTTATTCATTTATAACATTATTTAGTTATATGTCATTGGCTTTGATACAATTTATCTTTTTTTTTGAGATATAAAAATAAATCCCTATTGCTCGTGGTCATCGTATTAAGCCTGAACGGATAAACCGATTTTGTTATATTTTGTTATATTGGTTATTGCCAAGGAGATGTTCTTAAGAAGAGTAAAACCACGAAAGTTGCAGGGAAACTGGGAAAAACAAAACTTAATTTTTTTCCATGCAAATTATTTTTTTTCAATAGTCAAACAATACGAAGTTCGTCGTGCCGGCTAGTATACACATAAAAATGAATCCCCATTTAGCAAGTTTATAACCTCACATCTGAACAGGTGGACCAATTTGTTAGTTTTGCTTGTTTTGTTAGTAGTTGTCACGGGAAGGATCTCAATAAGAAGAAAACCAGGAAAGTTGCGAAGAAAAAAAATACCTAATTGTTATAATCAAGTGATACTAAACTGTTATTTTCAAGTGATATGAAGTTGGCCGCGTCTGCTAGTCTTGTACATTGTTTACTTGTCTTGGACTTAAACCAGGTCTTTGTTGCAGTATACACCCTGACTTTTTAATCACCATCCAAATTTTAATATGTTGATCTTAAGTGAAAATAATTAAATTCGTGTTTTTTCTTCTAGTATCCCTCAATCTATAATATAAAAATGAATCGCTAAATGTGTTGGTAAGCGCATAACTTCCGAACGACGGGACCGATTTGGCTAATTCTTTTTTTATTGTATTTGTTACTACCAGGAGGAGGTTTTTATGAAAAGAAATACCGGGAAATTTGCAGGGTAAATAGGAAAAACATTACTTCAATATTTTCCATACTGAACGGCTGAAACGAAGTTCGCCGGAGCAGCTAGTACTAAATATTAAGATATGACATCGCAAAGTCGTCTACAAAATATTGATGTTTATGGCAGCGCGCGCTCCGTACCTACGCGTTGAGTGCTCTGACATGCTAGATAGCTACCTGCTAGATACCTATTTTTTTTTCATAAATGGACTTACCTATAGATACTATATGCCCAGAAAAAATTTGGATGGTGATAAAAAATCATGCTGTATACTTAGTTATAAAATAACAAGTGCAAAACGTCGGGTAAAACTTGAACTACGACTACGTTCTAGAACTATCGTCACAACCGTTTAAAAAAAAAAGAGGTAGGCAGGATTGCAACCAGGGCACCCAAGACTAGCCTACAAAGTGATAGATGCAAACCTATCGGGCACATATCCAGTAAACTTGTAACGTTGTTTTATTTTTTTCAGGTAATTGATTTTCTTGTTGTCCGATCCGAGGATCCAAACCCGGACCTCATGAAGTCAAGTCTAACTACGAACCTCTAGACTATAGAGGCTATAAATGCCAAAAAACTAAAGTGATCACACCAGTAACTTCTATGTTGCTTATCGGCTACCGTTGTCTCTTACTGTCAAAAGACGTGGGCTTGTTCTTTGTCTTATACAAAATCCCCAAAAAAAGGTTTGTTTTGTAGATGTTTAATCTAATCTAAAGACTAGTCGAAAGATACATATAACTATACAAACATATAATCGCCTCTGTGATCTAGCGGTTCAGGTGTTGGACTTTGCTCCATGAGGTCCTGAGTTCGATTCCCGGATCGGGCAACAATGAAAAAATGTGGTTATTCCAATTTTCTAATAAAAAATGTTGCTCGGGATTGGATATGTGCCCATTTGGCGATAGGCTTGCCACCTATTACACTGTGGGACTTAGCGTCTTCGGCTAGACGTGGGTGCCCTGGTTGTGCCTCTGACAACCTCTTCGGGTATATGGGCGTGAAGATACTACACAAACAGATATAAAAATACAGAAATAGAAACCCTAATATTGTAAATGCGAAAGTTTGTCTATCTATTTTTTACGCTTTCACGACTAAAACGCTGGGCCACTTACGATGAAATTTAATGTACATAAATTTAAAGACCAGAGTTCAAACAAAGGGTGCTTTTTCAAAAATCAACCTCCAAAACTTTCATCTATCTTATAGTTTATAGGGGTTGAAAGTTTATATAAAAGTGATAATAATTATGCTAAGCTAACGAAGTCACAGGTAAACAGGTATTTAATACAAGATTCTGATACAATCTTCAATAGGTATTATAATGAAGTAGAAAAACAAGAAAACATTTGAAATTTGAATATTTTATAACTACTTAGTGCTGGTATTAATAAACGCAAGCACATTATTTTTATTTTGTACTTTTTATTTCTCCAGACAACAATCGGCTATAAAATGTCGAGGAAGAATAATGTGTTTGGAAATAAAAAGTCAATTTTCGTGGTGAAATATGGATACATTATTTTTATTAGTGTGTCTTTAGAAATATATACATAACATTCGTTTTATCTTACATATAAAACCGCCGACCCGGCGAAGATCGTCACTTAGCGCTCGATTCTCTGCCTACCCTGTAAATGATTTTACGTGAAGATATATAATGTACCTATACTGTGTAATGCGAATTGATCGTTCAAAAACCACGTCTTAAAAAAAATCTATTTCTGAAGCTCGAACTAGGTGCCAATGAAAAACAAATTAAAGTGATAAAAAATGAAAAAAAAAAAGTAATTCATGCCCATATCCCCGAAGCAATAGGCAGAGGCACAACCAGGGCACCCACGACTAGCCGAAGACACTATGTCCCACGATGTGATAGGTGGCAAGCCTATCGCCAACCGGGCACATTTAAATCCCGACAAACATTTTTTTTATTAGAAAATTGGAAAAATCCAATTTTCTTTTTGTTGGCCGACCCGGGATTCGAACCCGGTACCTCAAGCAGTAATTAATTATATCCCAATTAACATTTTGAGTTTAAAAAAACTTAAGTGAACGAAATAAAATACCCTGTGACATTTTTCACACTATAAGGTATCTACCTGCAAAATTTCGTTACAATCGGTTTAGCAGATTCAGCGCGATTTGCGGTAGGGATATGCGTCTGCATATCCCTACCGCACTACTACTAGCCACTACTACTAGCCAGATAGACAGAAAGAGAGATAGGCAGAAAAATCTAGGAACGTTAAAATTGTATTCTGAAGAACATTTTAGTTGCCTACACCTATTTTTTAAATATCTTCTTTATACGAAATTCACTTTTCTACAGATTTACTTTAGGTGGGTATCTATATATTAATACTTGATGCCAAAACTTTGGATCCCTTTTTAAGAAAATTGCATAAAATTTGGCACACCAATTTTTTATGTGCAGGAGAAGTGCAGAAACGCTAATATTTTTCAATAATTACGCTTATAATGTACATTAAATTAAAAAATAATCATAACTCACACATTATGCATTTGACACACAAACAAATATATTGATGATAACGATAAAAGATTACAGATGGTGCACAAACTAGTCATAGAGTTTGGAAACAAAGTAGTTGGTCTTGAGAAATGAAGATGGCGTTCTTATCAATAAGTTATTAAAATGTGCTATGGTCGAATTTCGACCAATGGCGACCACTAGTAGATATAGATAGATTAAAGCAGTATCAAATACTATTTTAGTTTTTTCTCCAGTTAAAATCGACTATTTGACCGACTCCAAAAAGAGGAGATTCTCAATGTGTCTGTAAATTTGTTACGCGATTATTTGGCTTATAACGAATAGATTTTGGTAGTTTGTAAAGATCAGTCGTGATTCCGAGGTTGAGATGGTCCCTTATAAATTTTAATGAGAGCCAACAAGTGGTTCGTCAGTCAGGAACGATAATGTCTGTATAGACGGACAGATAAGATAGTGTATGAAAATTTATGCATTGTTAAGTATCTTGATAAAATTCATATACAACCACCTTGAAGTCAAAACCTGCTTTTCGAAAAGAGAGTTATGTAATGTAGTAATGAAATAAGAGTCGATTTTTGCGGTTTTCTGCGCTAAAGCTACCGTAAGAACTACCTTCCTATGAAATTTTGAATTGTGTAAATTATTAGTTTATGTACAGGCGTCTTTATTATATATATATAAATATCTGTATATAATTATTCTAATTTTACATGTGCTGTATTGTGTGTAAGCTATCTGAACTACTCGTACTGCTTAAATCTATAATTCAACTGAATTTTTGTGTCTCAATGGTTGTCTAGCAGAAATTGCTTAAAACAGTAAAACCACTTTTGCGTACATATTAAACGATTGCAAGTACAACAAATATCAATGTTCCATTATTTTATTTGTGTCTAAGTATTTTTTCAAATTACTTTCGATTGTACTATTATTCTGTATTTTTTATGTGAAGTTTAATTTAATTTTTTCACATATGCCCTGAACAATATTGCATCTGCAATTCCTGTTTGAAGTCATATTTAGCTGAGATTGCATGCATGCTACAAGACCACCTTTGCGTAGGTATCAATTAAATGTTTGTGAAAACTCATTATTAATGTTATATTTTATCTTTCATGTTCAACATTCATTCATTTACTAACTATTATTGACTTGAACATTACTTTGTATCTTATTATGCAAAGGGTTAATTTAAATTGTACAAGGTTTACAGTTAGCCACTTACCCTCTCCGACATATCACACCACACTAAGAATGGATTGCTTTCTCACTGAAGATAAAATGGACAAGATTAATGAGCCCAACGTGCAAAACGTTTAAACCCATTTCCAACTGAAATCCGACGAGTCAGTTCCATATATTAGTGCTAGCGAACGTTTCTGGCACAAATTTTGATCATTAACCAAATTAGTTAGCTTCAAACCATACCGTAAAACTGGCCGGATCCAGACCGTTCTACCAACGAATGGAATAAATTATAACATCCCGACATCGTGTTATTCGTATGTGAGAATTTTGTTAGTGGTTGAAGCAAAAGTTTGTAATTTAATATTTGAAATTAGTTATAGATTACATCTTTTGCATTGTTGACCTTTTGTGTTGTATAAATTTACCTTATGATTGGTTTCTATACTTAGTAACGACATGTAAGACTGCCGTTCTGCACATTTAGTTAAATATATAGTAATACTATTTTACTACTGAAATTAGTTATAGATTACCTCTTTTGCATAGTTGACTGTGTTGTATAAATTTACTTTATGAGTCGCCTCGTGGTCGAGCGGTCCGGATTTTGGACTTGACTGCATGAGGTCTCGAGTTCGAATCCCGGGTCGGCCAACAAAAAGAAAATTGGATTTTTCCAATTCTAATAAAAAAAAAATGTTGGTCGGGATTGGAAACGTGCCCGGTTGGCTTGCCACCTATCACATTATGGGACTTAGTATTTTCGGCTAGTCGTGGGTGCCCTGGTTGTGCCTCTGCCTACCTCTTCGGGGATATGTACGTGAAGATGCTTTTTTTTACTTTATGAGTGACTTTTATCCTTAGTGTCCTTTTTTGGCTTTAGTTACTAGAATTGCAACGACACCTTAGGATTGTGAGACAAAGATTGAATCAAGGAAGTAAGACTGACTTTCTGTACATTTAGTTATATATAAAGTAATACCGTCTTACTACAAAAAATTAACGTCACGTTATCCACGCGTAGTATGTTATTGGTAGAAAAATATTTGTAGATAGTGTTAATCAGGCATCTATTTATAATTTGTGGTAAGGCGGATAGTGTCCAATATAATAGTTGCAGGAATGAAATACTGTGTATTTTCATCGCGCCATACTACTTTCTTATTAATGCTCGGTTCCTATATTCGAGAAACAAGTCGCTTTAATTACAGATGTTAGTTGTTCCTACATATAGTAGAATATCTACTGCGGTTGTCCGTTTTTGGTTGTTAACTCTGAACATTTAAAAAAAAATGTAGTAATTTGTAACTTTTGGGCGAGCTACGAATAGCTAGATAATTCAATTACGTTTCTTTGATTTTGACTAATAGCATCAGTGCTCAGCACTGTTGTGTTCCTTATTTACTTAAGATGCAACACAATAAGGTGGCAACACAAGTCTCTTGGTATCTAGCAAACGTATTTTTGTCTTCCAGTCACTTAAAATTTTGCGTAACTAGCAGCCCGTCACACGGGTGGATTAACTTCTATGACACACATACACAACATAATAATACACACAACATAAATCTTTCCCTTATATCACTCTATCTACTACAAAGTCCTCATCAAAATCTGTCCTGCAGTTTTATAGATCTAATCATACATATGACAGACAGGAGATGATTTGGTTTTATACTACGTATTTATGTTTGATTTCCATTTGATTTAATAAGTGGGTTTTACGCAAACCTACTCGTACATTGAGTATCTTGTATCATGATAATAAAAGCATATCGTAGGTGGTCGCGCAGTGTGAGGCTAATATTTATTTGTATCTGGTTTTATTGTATTTTAGTATTTTACTATCTCAACTTGATAGCAAGCAGCATTAAACCCATTGTGGCGGTATTGTGAAATCATCATTTTATTGCCTTAAGTTAGAAAGTGTAAATAGTTCAAGTGAGTTACAGCTTTGTGCTTTTTCGAATGTCTAAACTAATAAAAATGTTAGTATTAGTTAACTAACATTTGATTTACGACTTCACATGGACTAGGAAGCAAACGAACAAAGACATTTCCCGATGATAAAGATATCAAAAGATGTAAAGATGGTTTGCTAGCCTAGGAATGAAATGTTAAAACAAAAAAAAGTAAGTATCTTCACGCCCGTATTCCCGTAGAGGTAGGCAGAGGCACAACCAGGGCACCCACGATTAGCCGAAGACACTAAGTCTTACAATGTGATAGGTGGCAACCCTATCGCCAACTGGGCATATATCCAATCCCGAGCAACGATTTTTTGCAAGAAAGTTATAAATATACATTTGTTTTGTTGCCCGGGATCGAACTGAAGTCAAGTCCGACGCCGGGCCACTAGACTAAAGAGGCTAGACAGAATTTCATGAAATTAGATTATGGCATATTATTGGTTATTATAGTCATGGCTTTTTATTGGAAAATTGGAAAAACACAATTTTCTTTTTGTTGCTCGAACAACAACGGAACCGCTAGACTAAAGAGGCCATAAAACTAAATCGTAAGTTTATCACCTGCTAAACTTCTAAATCGGAAAACGACAAAGGAGAAACCTAATTATTTAGTGCGAACAATTGAAAAAAAAATAAAGTAAAATTCATTCATTTTCAGTTTGCATAGACTTATGAAAATATTTATAAAAATTTCATGAATGTTATAAAAGAATTATACATAAATGTATATATATCATGTCATTGACATGATATTAGTAAATAAATAATTCAATTACTACATAATTTAAGTTATTAAATAACTTATTTTAAAATGTCAAACAATTGATACCAAAGTCAAAATAATTAGTTTAAAACATAATTCAAATAGGTACAAATAATAAGTGCAATTGTGTGTAATAGTAAAATTAATTGATTATCTCCCCATTAGACATTTCATACCCATGTAACTAAATTATTTTGTTTCAGGTAATACTCGAAAGAAAATCACAATCTTCACATTTGTTTCGCATATTGTTAATCAATAAGCAAACTTATTTTGATATATAATTTGTCAAAGAAGAAAGACATGTGGAAATTTTAAGCAGATGGATTCAACCCCACAGTAGTAGGGGAGCTCGCGATGCGAAATATGTAGTAACTCCAGCGTTATTGGGACCCATTGCACTTTGTCGATTAAATAATGGAGAGTAAAAAAGATCATGTAAGGTTTTTCTTTTTAGCGGTGCGTTAGGTGTCTAGCAGCTAAAATAGCAATTTCAGTCACTTGATCATAGCCGAACTCATCTGATATAATTAATATATATGCCTAATGTGTCTCCGATGACAGAAATATGTTAATCAGATAGATTGCTGTAATGGACAATTAACACATATGACTTGGTTTTTGAAAGTTTCTGAACCTCCTACTCCCGTACGTCTTGTTCAAATCATCAGAAAATTCAAACATGGACTAATTGGCATACAATAAACCCGCCGTACTTTAATCTGACACGCTCGAGTATATTTTCAAGCCAAAAAAAATTAGACAGACAACCCAACATGCGCGTTACTATGTAGAGATTTGATACATAATGGAGGTGTTCAACAATGGTACAAGGTATCTCCCATATCTTAATCTGACACGCCTGAGTTAGTCCAAAAATCCCCTCTTAGGCTCCCCTACTACAGTAAGTATATATTGATGTTAAGAGTGTTAGTCATTAAAAATACATTGATTGTATATTTAAATACCGAAGTAATTTAATTATTCTTTCTAATAAAGTTAGGTTGACTGATAGAGAATGCCATGTAGCATTAAGTCCACCTTTGTGCAGTATAGTGCATGAATTTTAAATAAGTAAATAATAATACATAAAACAGACCTAAAAAAATGTGTCGGAATATTATACACCAAGCATAACCAAAATATGTGGGTAGCTATATATTAAAACAAAACTTGATCAAGCCTCTCATAATGTTTATTTGAAACAATATTAAATTGCTACAGCAGAGACATTAAGCTTAAAACGAGATACACAGCTCATTGTCAAGACAATTTCCTGGATAATTTTACAAGTTCATAACAAAATTGCTTAAAATTTAAGTTCATTTGAAGTTTCGTTCAGTTTAATGTTCATTGCTTTCCCGAGCAGGGCGTCAAAGCTACTTATTTGGACCGAGTTTATGATCCAATTCTTGTTTGCCTCTAAGCGTGCAAACTCGGGAGCTCGTTCTGATTTCTCCCCATTCCATTTAAAAAGCTTCGCCGAAATTGAAATGTGGTTACGTTTTATTATTCATTTTTCGTTCTTCGTTTATTGCCCTTGGAATATAAGATTTGTGTGAATTTTATTGTGTCTTTTCTGTTTATTAACGTCTTATTTTTTAGGTCTATTTTATTTGTGTTGATGTTGCTTGCATTATATGATCTTTATGTACACCAAACCTTGACTAGCCACATACAATATGTCCCATAATGTGGTAAGTGGCAAACCTTTTCGCATTTCGCCAAACGGCAATTTTCAAGGTATTAAAGAAAAAAAAAATACTTATTTGAGGAATATGAGTGTTACAAAGATGTAACAAAATTATTTAAGCATTCCAACATATTCTACCAACTTATGGTGTGCAAATATTTTAATAGGTTTTAATTAAATTGATTTTAATTATTTATTTACTATTTACACACTGTTTTTTATTTATTACATGATTATTTATTAATACAAACAATTTTTAGAGTGAAAACAATTTATCCCTATCTACCGTAAACTAACGTTTCCAAACCTATCCAATTTTTATTAGAAATATTATATTATTTATTTTCTGCAAGAAAATCTTTTGACACTATAATATTATGTTTTCTCTAAAAGTGAGTTGAATACCTTTTTTTGAAATCTGTTTAATAGAAGTGATTTTTAGATTATCAGGAATTCGGTTGTATGTAAAAATGGACATGCAGTACACATTATTTTTGTAAATGTTGAGTTTTTGGTTAGGCACATGTAGTTTCTCTCTATTTCTAAAATGTGACAAGTCTAGGACTTTAGCATTTGTATGAAACAAATGATGATAATTATACCTCCACATATACAGATTAAGTATTAATTGTACCACCGGTGTACTGAAAAATATTACAAGCATCTAAAGACGGAAATACAGTTCTTCACACAAGTATCTGCCACTTCGGGAATCGAACCCGAATTTTGCGGAAGATCAGAGGCATCATACGTCCCACATAGTGCACGCTCTAGGCCAACAAGGCGATAAAAATTAACAGACACTCGATACTTTCACACTATACTTTGTTATTATTTATGACCAATTGATTTCACTAATCAAAACACACAGGGCCTTTAATATTAACAAATCCCACCGTTAAATTATTTAAATTCATAGTCGCTGCATTTGTTTTCATAGCATTTGTTTTGTAATCATTGAACTATCTTAACATAACTACTGTGTTTTTGAACTTGTATCGAAATAGTGATATTTGTAAATTTGAAAGTATTTCGAGCTTGAATATGATTTAGGGAAACGTTTGGAGCTATAAATAATATGGTGTGAAAGTTTAATAGTAATTTATATAAATCGCCATGATTGAATAGCGCCAGTGTCGTTGGCGATTATAGACAATTTTTTAAAGCGATAATTATTTCTTCGTGTGACATAGCATCTTGTATCAGTGTTATCACTTATCCTACACATGTGAAGATGTGAAAATTTGATATTTTAAGGCAGCCTTGCATAGGTTGAGCATGGGCATCACCACAAAATTTAATAACTTTAGTTTTTGATACCTAGTGGAATATAATAAAAAAAAGTATAATTACTGTGTAAACTACTTTTTTTTAATTATAATGTTTTTTTTTCATAAAACTGTTAAACTACACATTCCAAATGTAGCATGTCTTTTACTTGTTGCCCTTTTGTGGACTTTGAAGTAAGATTGATAGGATTTTATCCTTATAATGTTAAGTACCATTTTTACTAATTTGTACTCTCTGCCGCAGTCAGAGATGTTAATTAACATTTAATGTACCATAATATCACAGTTTTGTATTGAAAATGTGCTTAGTTGAGTTAACTAATTTTCAGTTTAGGCAAAATTTAAGCTCGCGACAATTAAGTATATTCTGTGATGGCAAAAATTGATGAAGTCAAATGAGAGAACTTACTTAAGGCGCTTTGATTTAGCTTAAGCGTGCTGACTCATAGTGGCATTAAACTGGTGATTACCAATTGAGCCAATTTGTGAAGAAAGCAGATTGTTTGACGACAATTTAATATTCATTCGTCACCCAATAACGTGGGTTGGTTAGTGTAGTACTTCAGTAGTAATATAGCATATTATGTATTTTCATATACCCCAATCATCATCATCACCAGCCTAAGGACGTTTACTGCTGGAGGCCTTCTTCTCCAAAGAGCGTCACGAATCACGGTCGCCAGCCATTTGTATCCAGCGATTCCTCGCGACTTTGACCAGATCATCAGTCAACCCAACGCCACCTCCTCCGGTGCGAGGCCGCCACTCGAGAACCTTTCTTGATTTTTCTTTTCCAGCGGTTGTCAGTTCTGCGAGCAATATGTCGCCTGCCCGACTAGATCAGATTCCCCGTGTTGGTCCGGGCTCCTTTATAGACTAGACCATCTGCCTTCCTGTGCCAGGCAGCTCGTAAAAGGCGAGCATAGGCTTACCGTCACTAGCACCGTGACATCCTACTAGGTGGTAGAGTTTCGCAGCGACTCACCCGGATCGGTACCACCGCCTTACCTATTCCTGCCGCCATAACGTCAAGTCGTGTTCCGGTTCAGAGGGTAAGGTAGCCGGTTAACTTACTTTTGCTCGATGGCTAGCATCCCGGCCTTTGGTTGGCAACGCACCATTACCACCTTTGGTATCTCTAGGCGGCGGGAATTTCTTACCAACAGGAAATCCGTCTGATTGTTTGCCTTCCAATGTCATAAAAAATAAGATCTAGTCAGATGTCACGTTGTTAGTGACGGGAAGCCTATGCTCGCCTTTTACGAGCTGCCTGGCACAGGAAGGCAGATGGTACTATCTGAAAAGAAGCCCGGACCAACACGGGGAAAATTTACCTTTTAAACAAACTAACTTTGTTTAGTACACAATATAGACAAATAAATAACTAAAATGATATGCTAGTGTAGTGCATGTTCCTCAAAAACACGAATTCTTACAAAAACTTAAATATATAGGTACCACAGTAAATTATTATATTCCCGGAAATACAGACACGGTTTTTTATACAAAAGCCAGCTTTTGGCGGGAATCGATCCCAATCCTTACGCTAGATCAGTGACGTTTGGCTTCTACGATAACTTTTAAGCCAACAAGGTAGACTTTAATAAGCAAGACTTAATTACAGATAGATATAAATTTAAACATATATATCGCCTCTGTTGTCTAGCGGTCCGGTGTCGGACTTGACTTCTTGAAGTCCCGGGTTCAAACCCCAGGTCGGGCAACAAAAAAAAATAGAAAATGTATATTTCAAATTTTCCAATAAAAAGAATTGTAGCCTAAGATTGGATATGTGCCCGGATGTCGATAGGCTTGCCACCTATCTTGTGGGATTTAGTGTCTTCGGCTAGTCGTGGGTGCCCTGGTTGTGCCTCTGTACCTCTTCAGAGATATGGGCGTGAAGATATTTTACTTTAGATATAAATTTTAATCGCAATGTTAATAAACAATGACAACGTAGCTACCTTGTACTCAAGAGTTATGGGTAAACACTTAATGAAAGAGTCAAACCACTTAACCTTCGTCGTGTTCAGACGGCGGCGAACCGTTGAACCCAACAGGGTGGGGATTAACCAACATAGGTTATTTAAATAATTAAATCTGACACGTTTATGTTACTTACAATAATTGATATGAAAACAGTACTATTAAATACTTAGTCTTTGACTGTATTTTTAATAATCTACAAGCTGTTCCCGCGAACTTCGTTCCGCCCATTCAGTTTGTATGGGAAAAATTAAAATGTTGTTTTTCCTAGTTTCCTCACGATTGAACAGAAAAAAAAGTATCCTACGTCCTTCTCCCGGTTCTAAGCTACATCCCCACCAATTTGCAGCCTAATCGGTTCAGCCGTTCTTGAGTTATAAATAGTGTAACTAACACCACTTTCTTTTATATATATAGATACATATAATAAATCTGTAGAAGGGTTAGTTCTTTACATTGAAAATATTGACAAAATAAATAGCAGAGGGTGTTACTGGATCGATACCAAACCCAAATATGTGATTAAAAAAATGTTTGTCTGTCTGTCTGTTTGTTCAGGCATCACGTGTAAACCAACGCGTTGGTATAATTATATAGGATAATAAGCCTGGGCATAAAATGGGATACTTTTTATCCTGGAAAAATACGTAGAAAATAAATAAATCTTAATTTTTCAGTTTTATCAAGCGAAAACCGACATCCGCGCGGACGGAGTCGCGGGTGGAAGCTAGTCTCCAAAAAGGAGATGGTTGTCAGCTTATCTACATGCTTTTTTTTGATATAAACAATATACTTTTAAATACTCACTTTCTGACTACATTTTTAATACATACATACACACATACATATCTTCACGCCAAGTCCCTTACGGGGTAGACAGAGAGTATCGTGTGTCAGACTTCACGATTCTGACAAACCTGTCTTGCTTCCTTCACATTCATTACCCTTTTCATACAAACACGCCGGTTTCGGAGACTCTTGACACCACCCTCGAATAATATTCGATTAATCTGATCGTGGAATGTCAACCTTGGTCTCCCCGGGTACCTACATCCATCCACATTCGCATTGTATATTTGCTTTGTCAATCTTTTATCTGTCATTCTTTTCACATGATCGAACCAGCGCAGCATTTCGCATTTTAACACCAAAACTTTCTTTCAATCCCACTCTTTCTCGGATCTGTTACGAATGCGGTCAGCGTTACACCTCAGATTTTCCGTAATGCTCTTATTTCGACCGCATTTATCCTACTTTCACGATCTTTCTGACATACCCAACTCTCGCTTCCATACAATGACGTTGGGATAAGCACAGAATTATGCAAAGCATAATCATTAATCATTTCCAAAAAGGAGGTGGTTGTCAACTTATCTACATGTTTTTGTGTGTTTTATGTAAACAATATTACTATTAAATACCTACAGCCTGACTGAATTTTTTAAACATCTCAAACCTACCTCCTACCTACCTCTTAAAATAGATGGATTCGGTAGCTGCTTTTAATTATTACTATTTCAAGTTTACCGGTTTTGCTACTTAAAAACTTTCGCTGTTTTTTTGTTTGCAATAATACAATACAATACAATAACTCTTTTTGTGCACCAAATACAAATAAATCACATATACATTAAAATAACTTACACTAAGAAGATACACAAAGGCGGCCTTATCGCCAAGGCAGCGATATCTTCCAGGCAACCCTAAATTATGGAACAAGATTTAGTGAGATACTGTTTAATGATGCTTTTAAAAATATAAAAATGCATCTAATACTAGACGTCACAAATTATTCTAAAAGCAGAAGCTTGTTTCAATTATTAGTATTTAAGACAAACAAGAAAAGTCAAATGCAAACTACATTACGTTGAGTGCAGAAAGTGAATAAAATTCCTGATTTTTAAAGTTAAAAGTGTTGTTATGGCCCTGAAGATAATATAAATTACGAAATTGGTATACCTTGATATAAACAAAGTGTACAAAAGTGACTTTTAATAATCAAGCTCTACAACAAATAAATGAAGAATATTCTGATGTATGACTTTAATGTAAACACTTTAAGCGACAAAATCGCAAATCAAATATTAAATCTTTATTCAAAGGAAATCTTGAAATATGAAATTACTTATTAAGTTATTGAAGTAGAGTAAGTGGTTTGAAGGCAATGGAGGTGAGAGCCACTCAGAGTTTCTGGTCCGGCGTCGGACTGAATGCACATTCGTCCAAATCGTATCTGCTGTGTTGCCATATGTTGTATTGGTTTTACCCTAGATTTTAAGGAAAGTCATAATTTTATTATATATGTAACCTTACGAACGCAAGCTTAAAAAGGTGTACTTAATACTGGACTCCTTTTTTCTAACTGGGAAAATAGGTGAGATGCATAGAAACTAATAATTATCAATGCCCTTCTGTGTCTACTGAATCTACTGAATATCCCCTGCCAGGCTTTTCGATAGAGACGAGTACAGGTTTAATAGGCCATGACTAACAATACATACGGACAGTAAGAATCTTATACATTCCTGCCATTCTCAAGTTCATACGGTAGGGTGGCTAATTGTTAGATTTGGAAAATAGGCCTTACTACCCGACCACAGGATAGCGACACATCCATTACATCTATGCTGTATATAAGCTTTGGTTGTCTAGTTTTATAACTTTTCACAAAAAAAAGCAATTGACTAACTGACATTTAGCATTATTTAAATCATAAATAATCAGATTAAGTTTTGCGACAAAGGAGAGCCTTTTCATTGAAGGCATGAAGTTTCTGTTTATCCCCAATTTTTTTTTGAGTTATAGTAATATACAAATAATAATGTAATAATACTTGCAACTTTTAGAACAAAGCTTGTCAGTTAACATTTTTAATTATTTATACAGGATACTCACGACATATTTTTAATTTATTTGTCGACATTTCGGCCGAGTTGCATAGGCCGTTGTCACGATGGGACTCTCTTTCGATCATCTAAGTCCCGAAATATCAATAAATAAAATAAAATACATCGTGAGTATCCCGTATAAATGATTAAAAATAATAGTAATACGCGACGATTTACGTTTAGAACATTTGTGAGTGTTAGTTTTTGTTTTGTGATTTAACCTAAACATTTAGTTTGAAAAGTAAAAAAAAAACTTTTGCTATAGTGTAAGATCTTGGAATTTTTTATTTTGGTTAGGAGGCAATAGTACCTACCACCCCGTAAATCAAACTTGAGGTTGAATATTACGGGATTATTGGGTACTATATATTTGATAACATGCCTGTTAAAGTATTTCCCTGAAATTGGGGAAAAATCTTCTAAGTAGAAACACTGCGTATACAGTAGTGAGGAGATTGCTTAACTTGTCGCTTCTGATTGAATTCACTCGAATCGCTACGGCCGTCTGACCCGGAAAATTAACCCAACCAAATAAACGTCCATATGTGTCGAGTGGTTACAAGGATATGCAGATTTATCAAATCCTGTGGTTTTAAAATATATTACTATGCAAGTTTTATTTATTCGACGAAATATTTTGGCTGCTGCGGTTCAAATGTTACGGGCACTTTTGCGTTTTTAATTAAAAATGGAATGTTTTTTAAAAGTTTGAGAGACTTGTTGACGGTTTTCCATAATTTGTGTAACTGTATATCTGTTAATGTAGTCCTAAAAATGGGGAACGCACTCATTTCATTATAAAGGATTGCAAAGTCTATCTTTACACTACTGTATGTGTATGACTATGTCTGTCACCAAGAGATCTTTTTATCAGTCATTAAGTAGACATTTTCCATACACTTTACGGCTACACTCAGAGATGTCAATTCACAATTAATATTAAATTAAGTTTTTTAATTTTAAATATTTTATTAAATTTAAATTAAGTGAAAATATCGACTTATGCCCGGTTCCTATAACTAGCAAAACGTTACAATATTTGTTACATTTTTACAACTAAAGAACTAAATTGGTTTGATAAAATTTGAGATGGGGATTGCCTAAGATACTTAATCACAAAAAAAAAGTATCTTAACACCCATATCCCTGAAGAGGTAGGCAGAGGCACAAACAGGGCACCCACGACTAGCCGAAGATACTAAGTCCCGTAATATGATAGCAAGCCTATCGCCAACCGGGCACGTTTCCAATCCCGACCAACATTTTTTTTTTATTAGAAAATTGGAAAAACCAATTTTCTTTTTGTTGGCCGACCCGGGATTCGAACAAGAGACCTCATGCAGTCAAGTCCAACACCCGGACCGCTCGGCCACAGAGGCGACTTAATCACAATTTAATAAAT
>NJDD01037685.1:0-14475 GCA_002245505.1 Calephelis nemesis
ATGATTTATGGCATAAGTGGTAGTCCCATTTTATACCTAACATATGTTTGAAATTCTTCACTTTAGCTATAAAAAGTAGGCTAATTTACGCTTCCTACGTTCAAGAAAAAAGTCGTTTTGATTACGTATCGCTTAGTACAAATCGTAACCTCTAACGGTCGGTCTCAATATTCTATCTATCTATAACCAGTTATTAAAATACTTATTAAAGTTAACTGCATAAGCTTACCTTCGTCTCTAATGCACAAAAAGAAACATCTGTTCATGACTTTAAACTAGAATTAAAAGGGCTTACCGCTTACTAGAGTTAAGCATTTAATAATATTCGTCAGTAACATATTTAACTAAGATCATACGTCACAGTAAGTTAACTGAAACATTTGTGGACCTACAAGTAACGTCTCGATACTTTGAGACAAAGAACGAATACACGTCTGATAGTAAGAGATAGCCGAGGTCTATAGACACCATTTATGTCGTAGGTGCGTCGCTATCTTATGGCCAAAGTATTAGACCAATTGAACAAGTCTACAGACTATTCAAAATTCTATACTTGTGTTATGGGTGCTAGTCAACGATACTAACTCTTGGGAGTACTAAATAAATGCCAGAATACATTCAATTAACACCCAGACCCGGAAATGCAGACATCTAAATGTTTATCTTACAAATGCCTGGCCCCGTCTTGAATCGAAACCCGACCCTCGCGATTATTTGACATAGTTAGGCGTATACGGGTATAGGTGAGATGGTGGATCTCTACCCGCACGAGTACGGCACTCTACCACCAGTAGTCTTGTTGGTAATTACTCGTTTTCACTTTTGCTCGCTTGTTACGAACTGGTTGGTAGAAGGCAAATAGTCTAAATAGATTACCGTGTAACACGAGGGTATATTAAATAGACTTTGTATAGTAACGAAGACTATATTGAGGGTATATTAGGGTATATTTAAATTGAATCTGAACATAAGTAGACAAAGCCGCGAAAACCACCTAGTTAAATAATATTTACCTACATTATCGAAGCGAAAATAATATATTAGATAGAAAATAGATCAACCTTAATAAAATCGTATAATTTCATGCAAGGTAGAAGTTCGAATTTACGGACGACTGACGACGAAAGATTTGCTCAGGTAAGCCTTTGTTAACAAAGTTATTACATCAAGTAAAATATCTAGCATAAGTTAAATTGAACTTACAAATTGTGCTCGTATGTCGCAAAAACAGGTAAGTAATATTGTGAATGTTTTTTTATTTATTAGACAGAAAGACAAACAAGTAGAGTGATTGAGATACTACCAAAATCCTTAATGGTATGAATGCTGAGAGGTGCATTACCAATCTCAGACTGCGACATTAAATTTCTTGCGTGAGTAAGTGAGTTTACGGATTACCTTATTCCTTATATGAGAAAAGGACAATATTGAGCACAGGCTTTATGGTGGATAGAATAGGTTAGGCTTTGTTTCTAGTACGAGCTGATCGACAGAAAAATAGCGTTTAGTAGTCAATGCAGTTTGACTACCAATATCAACGTTGTATACGTATAAAATACAATATGTGAGAAAACAGCTAATAAGCATACGGATCTCCTAATGGTAGTTTATTGTTATAGATGCGTCGCTGTACTGTGCTCTTAAAAGCAATAATCATCATCATCATCATCATTTCAGCCATAGGACGTCCACTGCTGAACATAGGCCTCAAAATAGGCCTTAAAAGCAATGCTATAATATAATTTTTATTATATTGTAAGGAAAACAAGCAGACGGATTTCCTGATGGTAAGAAATTCACGCCACCTAGAGACACCTACGATGATAATGGTGCATTGCCAACCGGAGTCTTGAATGTTAGGAAACGAGCAAAAGTAAGTTTACCGGCTACCTTATCCTCCAGACCGGAAAACGCCAACGGCAAGCGCTGACGTTATGGCGACAGGAATAGGTAAGGCGGTGGTACCAATCCGGGCGAGTCGCTGCGAAACTCTACCTACTCAGATGTTACACGTTCGCCTTTAAAAACATGCCAGCAGAGAGGTAGCAGGTCTATTTCAGGGTTGCTGGCTTTTTTCCGGACAAATACTTTGCATTTCCTAAAAATCATACGAGTACGTATTCAAATCGCAACAAAGTTTCTATGAAAATTACAATAATACATGAGCTGCAGTTAGAAGCTAGTGCTACAGTGCAGTGCAGTAACTTACCCGAGTAGGGATACACCACCTTACCTATTCCTACCGCCACAATGACTGTATCATGTTTCGGTCTGGAGAGTATGGTACCCGTTAGGCTTGCACAATATGGCCGGATACCTTACATTCCGGCCTTAGGACAGTGACGCACCTATAACATCTATAATATGTGTAGGCCACGGTTATCTCTCACAACCAGGAGAGCTGTATTCTTGTTGGCTGACCTCTTACATAAAAAAAATGGTAAAACACGGTCGTATATTGATACTACAGTCGAAAAAGCTATCAGAATCCCTACCACGAGTTTACGACTTGTCAAGTTTACTATACTCGCTACCGTCTAAAGCAGGGGTGGGCAAATTACGGCCCACGGGCCGGATCCGGCCCCTGAGAGGTTTTAATCCGGCCCGCCAAGGGTTTTTTTTAGAAAAAATATGAAACTCCTTAAAAAAATAATGGTCGAAATGTTAAAAGACTGTTGAAGTTTGAACATTCAAGATACTGTATCGATACTTCAAACATATACATGTTTTGCGTATTTCATATGTTAAGACTTCATAAATAGATTTTATTTTAATTAAGGATTGTAAAATAATAAAAAAATGCCTTATGTTATCTTTATACAACGTTTTATAATCGTAATATTTACTGAGCTAGTTTTAGGTGTCTTAATAAACCGGCCCGCCTCGAGATTAATTATAATTTACAGGCCCGCGGTCAAAAGAATTTGCCCACCCCTGGTCTAAAGACACTGAGCCTTTACCCTGAGGTATAGATTACGTTCAGTAAGTTACGTGACGAAATCTATGACACCTTTGGTCTAAAAAAGTGTTTCTCTTAGTTTACAAATAGAGGCGCTGTTCACAGTTTTCATACAAATATTTCTTAGAGACATTAGCAAGTATAGTAAACTTGACAAGCCGTATACTCATAGTTAGGGCTCAGCTGACCCCGACCAGTACTGAGAAAATTACGATGAACCAATTATAATTTATAACGATTATTGTCTGTTTGAAATCCAACGCCTTCCCTTCCCTTTAGAATTTATTCAAGATATGACTAGTGGTTTTTAGACTTTACTCAATACTTGTTTGTTTTGTTGCAAATATTGGAATTTACTGCGTTATAACTATTTATATTTTCTTCAGATGATTGATACTTGGAACTTAGTTTCCTTTTGTAAAAACGTAAAATAATACTTTTCTAGTTGTTGTATTTCAGTCCCTATACCTGTATATACGCCTACTCATGGACTACACGTGGATGGATTACATTTACTTAAATGTTCATTAATACAGTAAAATTAAATTGTGAGTATCTCGTACCTACATAATAATATAAGAGTTAGTATTATTTGGTGTTTTTGTGCGCTTTACACTAAACAATATATACTTTTTTGATCTTTTATAAATGTGAAAATGTCTTTTTAGTGCTCCGTACCCAAAGAGTAATTACAGACCCTATGACCCTATTACTAAGCCTCCGCTGTATGTCTGTCTGTCTCCAGACTGTATCTCATAAACCGTGACAGCTAGAAAGCTGAAATTTTCACAAATGATGTATTTCCGTTGCCGCTATAACAACAAATACTAAAAATTTAAAAAAGTATTAAGGGTTACCCCATACAATAAACGTGTTTTCCTAAAAACGGTTACAGGTAGACGCTTCAAATTTTCACAGACCATTAACATGTATAGAACCTTTCAAAATAAATAATTTAATAACAATAAAGTAAATATTACAGTGGGGCTCACATACATGTGCGAGTCTGACTCGCACTTGGCCGGCTTTTATTTGTTTTCGTTCTTTTACTTTATACGTGGAAAAAATTTTACAGAACCCAAAAGGTAGCCAGAATTTTGTCGAGAATCCTAACACTAACGCACCGTACCATCTTCGGTGTATTTAGACAAAGTATATCAGGTAAACCTTCAGCCTATATATGTTTTCCTACGTTACAAAAAGTTGAACAAAAGCTCAAGGATTAAAAATATCCCTTAGTATAAAACTGAGCACAATCGCTTTGATATTTGCAAGATGTATAACCGTTATCACAATATCCCAGCGCCGCCGACTGTCCTGCGCCCTGAGAATATCAACAAGATATATTTTCACGGAACAATGCCTCCTCGGTATCTCAATTTTCATTTCTCCTCCGTGGGACATCCGGTGTGATTTGTAGCACTAGATAATATACAAAATGGTGGCTTGCTGAAACGCACTGCCACCGCGTCAGCACAAAATTTTAGGCCTCTTATCTCTGGTGTTATGGCTGAAGCAGCTTTTCGTATTGGTTTTTCCTTTTTAATATTACAATAGGTACGGGACATGGTTTATAGGATGGCACTTTTTTATTATTTTATCACACTAGCTGCCATTTGTAGTTTAATATAATTCCATCTTTAGCCCCTTCTTCACTTTTAATCAGGTGAATTGAGCGGCAGTATTTTCTAAAAATTTATAACATTTTCATTTAAAAGAAAATAATTATAAAATATACTCACAATATTTTACATAAAGCTAAATTACAATTTATAAAAAGTAAAAGCATCAACCTAAGGTCGCCTGATAAGTATTTCACTCTACCCCGATAAGATGCAAGGGCCGGCACTGCATAAGTAGTGACAGCTGTCTACTTGTTCCTGGATCTCTGGCTTTAGGCTATGCGGGAAAAGAAATTACAAACGGTCGCACAGGGAAATTGTGAGTTAGTGAATTAAAAATGAAAGACTGACAAAGCAAATTGTAAAATAATGAGCTAAGCGTACTGTGTGTGTATTCGTCGTTTGTGTGTGTGTGTTCTTTTAATAGGTTTCATTTGTTTGTGTTTAACATATTATGTTATATGTATATGTATGTGACTATGATATTTACGCCAATGTCCAAAACTACTCGTAAGTGCAATTTCCCTTCGGAAATCAGCGGTAAGAACTATTTTGCGTCCTAGTTGTGGTAGAGTCTCAAATTTTGAGGTGCTAAACGTGAGTCTTGAGTTTTATTAGTCTATGCCTACTCTAAGTGTAATTCATACCATGAGAAGACCTGTCAACTTATTTCCACATAATAACTTAAAACATAAATATCAAAAACATTATTCCATATACGTGTCAAAATAGAGGTGGATTCCACATACCACAAATCCTCACGGCAAGTCCCTTGCTTGGTATGCAGGGAGTATCGAGTGCCAAACCTTATATCTTGACAAACCTGTCTGGCTTCCTTCATATTCATTACTTTTTTCATACTAACAAGCCGGTTTTGGAGACTCTTGACACCCCCCTGGGATAATATCCGAGCGAACTTATTGTGGCTTGTGTGAATTATAAAAAAAAATATCTTCACATGATTTTGAGAGCAACGTATATAATAAAAAACAAAACGCAAATTGAACTTAAATTTTATATGAGTATATATTTTAGAAGAAAGGCAACAAAATGTAAACAGAGTAACTTTGCAAGTCAATACTAATCTCGGTTCGGAGAATCCTACACCCACTTCTAAAGATCTATTCAGCTGCGTATTAAACACTTAAGCTCTTTCCAAAATTCAACAACACAGTAAGATTTAAATTTGAGGCGAAAACTTCGTATTTCTCAGTCAATTGTGATATTGTCGAAATATAATTTTGCTTTGATAATGTAACTAAATAAACAACTTTATCATAAAACGGTGGATTATCAAAAGGGTGGTTTGGACAAATTGTTATTGAATTGAACAGAATACAATTTCATTTTTTATTAACAGTTCCAATTTTATTCAGGATTACATGGATGGATTACATACATATATACACGGATATTTATGATTATATTTGACTACCCTGGGTCAGGCAACAAAATAAATAGAAAATGTATATATGTATATTTTCTATTTTCTAATAGCTTATGATAGTAAGGGTTAAACCTACTTATATTTTAAAATTTTGTTCAAATCAAATCAAACATAATATGTTATGAATTTTAATAATAAATTTGTATAATTTTAAAGATATTTGCACACCACAATGTGGTTAGAATATATTTTATAACAGCTTTTAACACACATGTTCAGCAAATAAATAAATTTCATTTTCATTTTAATATAAATAACGTTGCCCGGGATTGGATATGTGCCCGGTTGACGATAGGCTTGCCACCTATCACATTGTGCGACTGAGTGTCTTCGGCTAGTCGTGGGTGCTCTGGTTTTTCCTCAGCCTAGCACTTCCGGGATATGGACGTGAAGATACTTACTTTTTTTAATTTTTGACTATTAATAATAAATGAGAGGAAACTTTGGAACACAAACTTGTCCGTGGTCGGCGGTGATCACTTTCCATCAAGTAACCCACTGGCTCGTTTGCCTCCTCTGGGTGCTATATACACCCTGTCATTGAAAGTACAAGCCAGATTTTAGAAACGGTTTGGTTAAAGATTACATTTTCAATTTATGAGGTAATCTAAAATAAATATAAAACAATTTATAATTTTCATCCACCGCAAAACACAAGATATATGGTTATAACGTAAACTAAGCACAACACTGGTTCACCGACCGCAGTCGCATTCGCAGGCTGCTGAAGTCATTTCTCGTACTAGGTACGTCATAGCATGATATGTGAAGCATTTTTGGGAACTGTCTTAAATGAATATTTATAAAAGTAAATATTGCAATTTGGCAATAATGTTCGAAATGCGTTACCATTTAAGATTTACCCCCTTGTATTATAAATTGGCGGGTCCTTTCAAAATAACACTGTATATATAAAAAAAAACTTAAATTTGAAATGTAACCAAAATGAATAATGTGTATGTACATATACATGTTTAATAGTACAATGTGGGAACATGCTTCCAGTGATGTTCGGTATTAAAGCTGAATTAGTATGTACCTAATGGTTATTTTTAAAATTGCGTATAACTCTATTAAACGCATAGAAATAATACATCGACTTTTTGTCAATAATTTGTCTTGGGCATAAATTAGTTAATTGGTAGTTAGTAAAATTTTTACAAAAGACCCCAGTTGAAACTATTTTTATAAATTCTAGCACAAAAAAGCATTATAGAAAAATATCACGTGGAAGTTAAATCAGTTCAGGGAATACTTTAGCCACTTACAATCGCAGTCTACCGTTCTTATGAAATTCATAGAAAATTTTCTTTTACGATCATACTGCTAAATCAACTCGTCATAATGTCAGCGCTAGCCGTCAACGTGTTTCGGTTCAGAGGATAACGTAAACGGTAAACTTACTTTTGCTCGAGGCCTAACACCCCTGTTTAAGAACCATTATAATAATAATATTAATAATAAATCATCTTTTTTTTTTACATGAACCTACAAGAGGCACTTGTGACGGGTCTATATAATAATAAATCTACCACCGGATTGGAACGCGGCCGCACACTGAGTTATTTTCAAGTTTCACATCAGTCACATTATCAAGTTTGGTGTCTCTGGGGGGCGTGAATTTCTTACCATCAGGAAATTCGTCAGCTTGTTTGCCTTCCAATATCGTAAAATAAAGGCGTGTGGCACTTGAAGAGTGTCCCAGTAAAGCTATTGCATAAGCAGGCATAAGTCACCAGATTGTGGGCGAAGAGGAGGGTTACTCATGCGCAGTAACGCCGATACAACTAATGCCACCTAGAGGCGATTTGCTGAACTAAAGATACAATCGTTATCCAAAAGTAATTAATAGTTCTGCTATTCTTCGATAGATGACGGTGTGATGGGGTGTTAGGTTATTTTCGTTACGGAATTTCTGGATTCGGTCTCCACTCTCAAGGATCGCGATACAAGCTATGCAATAGCTTAAAAATGTGTTGGTGCGCTGCCAATCTAAATCCGGAATTTTAAGCCTCGAGAAAATTATTAAATTATTTAGTAATGCTTATGTATTTATATTTCCGTTCAGCCTTGCTATGATTTCTATCAATTATTTTTATTATTCAAATAATATTTTCATGAAGCATTATCAAACTTATCCTATTAATATTATAAATGCGAAAGTTTGTATGTATGGATGTATGGATGTTTGTTACTCTTTCACGCAAAAACTACAAAGCCGATTACGATGAAATTTGGTATGTAGATAGCTGAAGACCCAGAATAACATATAGGCTACTTTTTATCCCGGAGTTCCCGCAGGATTGGGACTTACGCGGGTGAAACCGCGGGGCGCAGCTAGTTTTTCATATAATGTACCCCCACAATCACCTTGACTGTAACTAGTAGTTGCTGTAAATGCTGTATGGCATCAATTCATCCATTGTGCATAAAATAAATAAAACATCATGTTACAAACCAAAAAGCCTAAGACAAAGTGAAACGGCGAAACGAACTATAACAATTGATAAGATACGATGCCTTCTGCTCTGTGGTTTCATCCAACTACCGCATCCGAAATATTTGCTAAATTTTGTCAGTATCGTAAACATAACAATAAAACTCCGTGACACTTGTGGTAGTTGCACAAACATCTATATCATCCGTTTCCTGTTAATAACACGAACCTTTTATTCTTTATCTGGCCAAATAGTTGATAAACAGACGGCTAAAAGTTTAACAGTAAACTTTTTTGTCCAATTTGTAAAAGCGTAACAATACTTTATAAATAAATAAATGTCCCTTGACAAGTTACACTAATTGAATCTAACCCCAAAATAAGCAATTGTATTTATTTATTGTTGTCAATTAGATATACACAATGCAAAGGGGTTGTAGACTAAAATAAAAAAAATCGTAATTTATTATTACTATTTTGAAAAATAGACATAAAATACACAGACCACAAAAGTAGTCAAACACTTGTTCTTTCTACACTTAAAACGTTTTTATTGTCATAATAAAAAAACATGCTTTTTCCTCACTAACATCAGTGGTGATAGAGTAGTGAAAAGGAACTTGTCCGTGTAGAAATTACTGACTTACCTATCCTATCCTATAGCAATAATAACACAGCCATATAGTGATGCAGGTAGGAGGAAGTAGTTGCACTTTAGGCTTAAAACGCTGGGTACAGGGCAATGATACAAGCCACGGTATAGGCCGCTGTAATCTCCTACCACTAGGTGTGCTTATTCGTTGCCTTATAACATAAAAAAACTCGCCTAGTAATTGAAATGTACGAATTTTATGAACAACTAGCTGTCCCGGCGAACTTCAGTCCACCATTCAGTTTATATGGGGAAAAACAAAGTAATGTTTTTCCTATTTTTCCTGCAATAAACCCGGTTTTTCTCTTCTTAAGAACCTTCTTCCGACAATAACCAATACAACAAACAAAGAATTAGCCAAATCAGTTCAGTCGTTCGAAAGTTATGCCCTTACTAACACATTGGGCAAATCATTTTTATATTATAGATACAAATTTTAATAATAGGTAGCTTCTTCTACTTCAAATAACTCGGAACTTAAAGTGTACTAAAAGTACGAGAACATAGCTGACTTTAAGTGTAATAGCTAAGTGTCTGCTTAATATTTCACGTGCGGGTCGGTCCGGAATGCTAACGGAACTATTTCCCAATAACCCTAACCCGCCGCAATAACTGAGGTGCCGCACTCAAGATATGGGTGTTATTATCCGTGAATGATTTCTGCTTTTCTCGTGGCCTTAAGAATATGCTTATTTGTACGTACCCATCTATATATCATTATTAAATTGCGTTTAAAATACGAGTATGACGCATTCAAGCGGGCTCATTTTTAGGCACTCCTAAAAAGAGAGTTCGATTCGACTGTGTGTGCTTATATTTCGTATCTGTATTTGTATATTTTGTATTTCAGTTAATATTTTATTGATTTTGATGATTTGTTTATAAGCTAACTAGATCATGTTTCAGAGGTAGTAGGTATGTTGTGAACAAGGTCCAAGAAGTAGTATACGATATATACTTAATAATGTATTTTAAACCTATTTTTGTAAAATATTGTTGTTTTACATCCATCATGCAATGGATGTAGAACAATATTTTTGGATTATGCATTTACATTAGAACAACTTCAACATGCTACTTATGTTATTATTGAAACTTTAATAAAATGTACTAAAGACAAAGTATCTTCACGCCTATATCCCTAAAGAGGTAGGTAGAGGCACAACCAGGGCACCCACGACTAGCCGAAGACACTAAGTTCTATAATGTGATAGATGGCAAGCCTATCGCCAACTGGAAATTGGAGTCAGTTTTTTTGCAGGTTTACTTCGCTAAAATCATCCATAAAATCAGTTGACTTATGTGTATTTAAATAAAGTACGTGATAAATACAAAAGATCAAGGTCCTAGTCCATCGAGGCTCAGGATTGAAAAATACAGCGCTTTATCCGTGTCGTAGTGGAACTGTACAACGTGTCAAGTGGTGATCCCTCGACGGAACCACTGCGGGAGCCAAGTCGGTACTGTGTTTGAAAAACAGATCTTAGGTTTACTATTGTGTTCACATTTACACTAAACGAAGTATTATTTATTATCTATATATGTATATAACTATGGGGAAATCATGTTTTCATATGATGTCCGTCGGAGATGACTAGGGTGGGTCCATCTTTTATATCCACTTGACTTTACGTCGTCTCTGGGGGTGTCGTAAGGAGTATAAAATGTGGAGAAGCTATGGATCATTTTATGTGTAATCAAAATGAAAATGTTTAGGAGAATCTTCTTTTGCCTTTTGAAATTCAGGAAGCTATTTTTATAAAGTCTATGAGCTTATTTTTTCGATATCTGTATAGATAAAAAGAGTTATTGTAAAAATCACCATAGGATTTGAATATTTAGTAGTTCCAATGATTAGAGCATTTGTCATCAAACGACGACAGGGTGCAGGTTCCTATCTTATGTGAATTTAATTTGTAAATATGTTTATTTATGAATATTATGCACTTATTAAAAGATGTCACTAAATTTTTCATTTCCTTTTATTTTAATTTGTTCTTATAGCAGCTATTATGATATTACTTGATTATATAGTAGATACAGCAAAAAAAAAATCGCTTTGGTGGTCTAGTAACTGGTGTAACACTTAACTTATTGTTGAATTTGTGCCCGGTTGGCGAAAGGCCTATCATGTTGTGAGACTTAATGTCTTCAGCTAGTCATAAATTGTACTTCTGGATACCTCTTCGAGGATGTGAATGGAAAAGATTGTGGGTACTGCTCTGAAAGTCACGTGATTCCTAGAACCACTTCACCTAGTTTTTCCGTAAAATTCATAGACGACAAAGAGTTGATTAAAAACAGTCTTCACATATTTGAAATTCAGACGCAGGTTTAACATAAAATTGACTTCCAACCAATAACCTCCTACACAAGGATGACCTAGTAGCTTGATATTGTTTTAGAATCCAATTTTAGACAGTGTTTAGTAAAGCGTGTGTTAAAATAAAGTTTACATTTTGTAAAAAGACGGTTTGTATTTTAATTCGAACTATAACGTTTATACAAAGCATTTGTTAATTTTATCCATAAAAAAATTCGTACCATTTTTTATGTATGAACTTACGTATATAGGTTTCGATATTAGGTACTGCTAACTACAGTTTCAATAACTTAAGTTTAGAAAATTAGAAGTTTACTGTAAAGGAAAAAATTAAAGCAAATAATTTTATACTTCGAAATATATTATTCGAAATCGTTACTTCATGCTCTGATTAGAAATCCAGAGAACGTATTTGTCACATCTCTCCCTTTCTATGCTCCATGTGCCATGTATCTGAATAAACGGGGCTGCCAGTTTTATTTGTACTCAAATTCGATTGGTCGTAACACACGACACGATAGAGCTGGTGTAACGAACTGGTGGCAGCTTACGGCTTTCATTTCATTTGTCCGCTCGTATTATCAAGGAAACTTCTTGTTGTGTGATATCTTAAATGTCACGTTCGGTTTGATTCCTTCGTTTTCACGGAACGTGTTTTCATAACATAGAAATTATATTACGTAAGCAAACGCATAAAAAAAAGACGTAAAATTTCATTTTATTTATGTAATACTTTATTGTAGACAAAAACAAAACCATGTAAAAACTACAGAAATTTCTTCCAGCTAACACAAAAAAAATAAAGATGTGATATTAAAATGGAAGGCATCGTGTACAAAAGCGGTTATAGCTATACTTAAAACAAATAAAACATACTTAAAACAAATAAAATATAAATATTACAATTAAGTATGTATACAAAAAAACGTACAATTATCATTTTATGTTCTTTAGGTTAGGTAAAAATATGTTTTGCATCACTACAAGCAAGAAGCAAGCTTTATGCAGAATTTATATTTTGTGACTTACGGCTAACTTAAACTATCTACAGTTAGTGATAGACCGACCAGTTTCTTTGCTAGTGCAATACTCTTAAGCAAAATGGTTATTCAGATTAATAACGAACAACTAAATCTTAAAATACGGTACATCTCACGCGTATTTCGTTCGTATGCGACTTTTAAATGTACTTTAAATAGATGATTAAATAATATACATTGGAAGTGACCTAAAATAGAATAAAAAATGAAAAAAGGTATATATATGAAGAAAGAAACATTTGTTTGTGACATTATGCTAAAGAATCTTTCTATATACATTCAAATAAATTAAAATAACTACATCAATAATTTGATAATGATATTTAACTTATTTTTAGTTTCCACACACGAGTTACAGATGAGTCTGCTGTAGAGCATGCTCCCCAGCAGAGTCACTTTCAATGCAAGTTACTTTATAAATTATCATAAGTACAGCAATAAACCGCACAAGACTGTTATACGCGTTGAATTATTTTTATAGTCATTGCAGAAAATATTTACACGTTACACATTTAGCTTTCCTAACTTTCTTGGTTTCTCATTTAATAATATGTATGGAAGAAGAGTGAGATGAAAGAGAGTGAGAGCGCATTATGTGATTGAGTGAGACAGTATCTATATATATCAGTATATACTATAACATTAATATTGTACTACTAAATAACCTTTATTCTAATAAAGCAAATAATTATGTTTGATATGTCTGAATTTAATGAAACATTTATCATTTGTAATTACTAATAACCACTAATACCACTTGTTTTCATGAAGAGGTGTTGTGAACATATTAAACCGCAAAACCGAAATTCAGTTTTTTTGCCCTAAAATAATAATAGTTACTGCCTTAGAATTTATTCGTGAGATATTAAGAGAAGGAGGTAATAGATTATTTTAGCTTGAAAATATAAATGATGCACTTAATGCTGCGAAATATAAAATTTATCTAACCTTAAAATGTTACAAAAAAACGTTATTGTTTTGCTGCTTACAATTCACACTAACAGTATTTTCACTGTGATTATAGAATGTCATTACTGACTGACGTGACAAAGGGTTAAGCGTCTATATTAAGGTGCATTATCTTATTTAAAATATAAGTATGAGAATCATACAGACTTGCGTAGTCTGAGTAGGGAACCATCTGCTTACCTATTCCTGCCGCTGTAAGATAATGTTTCCAATTTTGAGTGTAGTGTGGGTCTTAGGTCTAACATCCTATCCACTGGATAGAGACTCACCTATAGCATCTATGGTGCTGTCTATGCCAACAGTTACTAAAGACATCATCTGTAGAACCTAATAATTGTACACTGTCTTATTCCGTATAAAACCCAACAAGTGTATAAAATACATTTTCGTTTTTCAGGCATCACTTATAGAACGGATCAACTTACCAAAATAAATGATACGGAGCCAACAGTTGATTTAATTAAAAAAAATATATTGGTATGTTCATATACTTCACAATCAAACTAGGTTTTGTCGCAAGGCGGCATTTGTAATAACCGATAGTTTTCGCGTCGAGGTGAACAAATAAACCGGCCGCTCATTGTCTCGGTTTTCGGTTTGTGGTACGGCACAGCTCGTGAAATTACGCATTGTTATTTGTGTTTTATGATAATACAACCGCTTCATATAATTTAAGCTTAAACGTATCAACTACGAAATTGGAGCAATAGATTTATGTTGGAATAAATTTATTTAAGCTTCATTTGTGAACTGCGAGTATATTTGGACTTATGAAATATATTTATTATTTATTTCTTTTATCATTCACAAAGTAAAAAGTAAAAAGATGTGTTCAAACCAACCTAGAAACTATTATTTTCGTACAAGAATTACATTGGGATAATTTCTGAAGAAATTATAATTACAAATACAAATTGTACAAATTGTAATTTGACCTAACCCCAAAATCAATTTATGTATCTTGTATCATGGTACATTAGTACCTACTATTAAATACTCCGTGGTTATGGGCGGGTCAAGATTATT
>NJDD01037687.1:0-46114 GCA_002245505.1 Calephelis nemesis
AGTATTATGTATGTTATATGTTATGTTAGCTCTTTTCGCTTTTTTCATTAACAACCTGTTGAGTTGAACTGCTCCTGACCTTAATGTTTCGCCTAAAGCGTCGTCCAACGGTCTGACCTAGATTTGGAGTTCAAATTAGCACTTGCTGTGGAAGGAATCGCGATGTCAATGGAAGAAGGATTGATGTTGACCTTTAAGTCGGTGGCAAAAGGAAACTTAACTTTCTATGGATTTCTTTTTCTTCAAATACATATTTGAAGGAAAGACTGGGATATCTTTATATATATAATTCTTGTGTTCGTGTGTTTGTCACTGAACTTTTTCTAGACGACTGGACCGATGTTGACACTTTTTGTGTGTGTTTAGGGGAATTCGAGAATGGTTTAGATTAACAATTTGGTTTTCTGGAAAATGTTTTTTTAATTAATTTTTTGATAATAAGTATTTGTTGATTTTGGAATGTTTCACATCAGATTCGACAGACTGCGCTACTGTCGAAGCATGTACGTCAAGCGTTACAAAGTTTGCTGGGTCAGCTAGTTTAATATAAGAATACACTTGTATTATTTCACTCAATGTACTCTGATTTTCTAAATTATCAAAATTAGCCAACTTGTTATTCTACACCACGTTCAGGGATGTTTGAACTTAATTTAAACGAATTACAAAATGGAGTTTCACCAAGTGCCAAGGATAGAAATAGTTCAATACATAATAAATAAATAATAATAAATTAATATCTCTGGACAAGTTTCACAAATTGAATCTAACCCCAAAGTAAGCAAATTATATGCTTGTGTTATGGGTGTTAGTCAATAGATAGTAAATAGATACCAGAATAAATTTAATAAACACCCAGACCCGGAAATGCAGACATCTAAATGTTCATCACACAAATGCCTGCCCCCGTCGGGAATCGAACCCGCGCCTCGCGGTTAGTCGATGTAGTTAGGCGTGTACGCTAGCCACTCGACCAACGTCAAATGTTCAGATCTTTACTGCGAATCTCAATATAATTTTAATAATAGAATATTGCTTTTTTTGTTTAAGAGAGGTTTAATTTTTTAACATCAACTTATTAAGTTGTCATTAACTTACTGGTAGGTATCTACTGACTTTTTTTTTATGACATTGGAAGGCAAACAAGCAGACGGATTTCCTGATGGTAAGAAATTCACACCGCCTAGTGACACCAAAGGTGGTAATGGTGCGTTGCCAACCACAAGCCGGGATGTTAGGCCTCGAGCAAAAGTAAGTTTACCGGCTACCTTACCCTCCGAACCGGAACACGTCATGACGTTATGGCGGCAGGAATAGGTAAGGCGGTGGTACCAATCCGGGTGAGTCGCTGCGAAACTCTACCACCTAGTCAGATGTCACGGTGTTAGTGACGGCAAGCCTATGCTCGCCTTTTACGAGCTGCCTGGCACAGGAAGGCAGATGGTCTATTCTACAAAGGAGCCCGGACCAACACGGGGGAACTTGGCACTTATTGCCTTCTCCTTTTGAAAATTTCCTTTAAATTTTTGGTTGAACTTTCGCTTGAGGTTATTGGATTAAGTATTATAAATTTTTTTGTTGTTTGAAAAGGTGATTTTAAGAATAATCATTAAATGATCTTTTTACTTTTCTTGTTGATGTACAATTAGATTTTATAGTTAACAAGTATATTTTAAACTTAACCTATACTTATACTTGCTGGTTAAAGTTAACTACAATGACAGTTAAAATTTTTCAATTGGAAGCAAGTTTGAGTGGTCCGTGTTCAAAGCAGTTCAAAGTTATTTTTAAACCATGACTCATCCTTGTAGTACTTACTATAAGTATCCATTACTACGAGGTTTGATTCAACTTTAATCACAATTTGCCTGAGTCATTTAATATGAGTTGGAGCAAAACAAGTGATAAATCCAACAACATGAATGTACGCTACGGTTATTTCCATACGAACAATAGATGAATGAATACAGTATTTTTATTATAAGACTAGCTGTCCCGGCGAACTTCATTTCACTCGTTCAGGAAAAAAACGTCCCATTTTTCCCACAACTTTTCTCCCCATAAAAACCGTCTTCTGACAATAACTGATATACTCGTAATAAAAAGTATTAGCCAAATCGGTGCAGTCGTTTGGAAGTTATGCGCTTATCAACACATTTAGCTATTCATTTTTATGTTATAGATTGAAAAAGATAACATTCGCCTACAGAGATAGACACCGTAGATTTTTCTCGTTTGTCGCTACTTTTTGGTCATGATCTTAGACCACATGTGAGTCTATTAACCACTATACCCTCCAGCACGACAATGGCGAGCACTGACTACAACTGCAAGAATAGGTAAGACGGTGGTAGCAATCCAGGCTAGTTGTTGCGTAGTAGTCATATCATCTAGTAAGATTGTTATTAGGAAAGTAACATCTTTAAATTAGAAGTTGTTGATCTTGCCATTGTACTGTGTAAAACATATTGTTCCACGTTATATTAACATGCGTTTGGACGGTTTGCTAGACTTTGCAGGTTATTATAATTCATGAATTAAAATGGTCTAATATTAGTCTGAGAAAATTAAGGATTTCATACCAAATAATTCATGAAGTTTTAAAAGTAATACATCGTAATAGTAGATGTAGTACTTAGTATATCGTAATTGTTAGAGTCTAATGATAAAAATCACACTATACTCTATAGGTATCACGCTTTGGAGTTATTCTACCATAAAATCTTAATAAGAAAAAGATAATTAATCTAATTTTAACCCTCGACGAAATACTGTTTCTTTGTGCGTCTCTCTGTGCTTCATCATAACTTTTGAACGGAAGGACCGATATTTTAATTGAAACTTTTTTATAAATTTTAAAGAAAGAAAAAATTTCGCCGCAGACAGGATTTGAACCTGTAACCTTTCGTCTCAAGCCGACGAATGGACTAAATGGATATTTTTTTTCTTTCTTTAAAATTTATAGAATATTATCCCAAGCACAGGGCAAGTGCTGGAATAAAAATACGTTGCGTGAAACTTTTTTGTTTAAAAGTTAACGTGATCAAGAAGGTTCTTAGTTGCGCTTAGGTTTCCTTCAAAATGTTTAACTTCAGGATTAGTAAGTAACATAAGGAAGGAACGTCTTTAAAATATATAGATACGTCTCTTTTGAGACGTTATTGTATTTATAAGTTACACTTCTGATAAAGGGAACAAAATTCATTTGCCACGACCGGTTCAGTTCCTGGTTGGGTACTTGAGATTGCAAAAAATGTAAGTGCGATTTCAACGGTACCAGCTTGGTTTCGTGAGGGTCGACGAACGGAGAGCATTGTGGTGACTCACCGGTCACCATAACATCTTCAATTCATTACATTCGCACGTAACTTTACTGGTGGTGACGAGTGAGATAATACGCAAATGAACCAGCTTCTGTCACGTAGATACGAGATTTAATTATACGACCTCATTAAAATTACGTGCCTCTCCTAAAAGGTTTAATGAATACACTATAACAGTATTTTTGCTATTTTTAGTGACTTTTTAGTCGTTTTTGTGCCGTTCGAAAAATATATAATAAAACTAGCTGACCCAGCAAACTTCGTATCGCTTGACATTAATGCTTAGACAGTAGCGCAGTCTGTCGGATCCGATGTGAAACATTCTAAAATCAACAGCTACTTATTATTAAAAAAATAATAAAAAAAAAACATTTTCCAGTGGACTAAATTGTGAATCTAAACCATTCTCAATTTCCCTAGAACACATACAAAAAGTTTCATCGACGTCGGTCCAGTCGTCTAGAAGGAGTTCAGTGACATACACACTCATAGAAGAATTATATATAGTAAATGAAGACTAAATCTTCAAAGGCCTAAGCAATCTGGGTGAACTATAATGACTGTTGTATTAGGCGAAACTCGGAAGGAGTGGAACTAATTTGTGTTATAGAATTGCTTCCATAAAACTCTGAATAAAGTTACTACTTACTGTTGAGGAAGACCCAAGCATTACGAATAGTTTCTAAAAAAAAATTCCCTTGTTCAAGTCGGAATTTGAAATGTTTGTGCAATGTAGAATAAATCTAATAAGTCCTAAGCAATATGAATGCACTGAAACTACTGTTGTATTAGTCGAAACTCGGAAAAAGTAAAACTAATTTGTATGATAAGACTCCTTACATAAAGCTCTGAATATTTTTTTTTAAATACTGAGGAACTTTACCTCTTCTTCAACTCTTTTGTGGAAGGCCGAAGCATCGCAAATAGCTTCTACGAAAAATGTATCTTGGTTAAGTCTGAATTCGGAAGGAATAAAACCAATTCGATTTCACTGCTTTCTCACATAAAGCTCCGGAATAAACATCTCCGCACCTAAAATTGTTTTAGGTAAAAGAGCAAAACATATTTGTTTAGTAAAATTCTTCACATAAAACTCCGGAATGAAATACTTTATGTAAGAAAAAAATCTATTACTCAAACTCAGAAGAAAAAATTATACATATTATAGCACTTGAAACTCCGGAATAAAATTCTTCAAATTAACGTTAAAAACATTTTGTTTTAAGTGGGAACTCGGAAGGAGTTAAACTAATTTGATTAATGAAATTCCTCACATAAAACTCCAGAATAAAGTTCTGCATATTTACGTAAGAAAAAAATCTGTTACTCGAACTCGAAAGGATCAAATTTTTTATCCAAACAATAAAATTCCTCAACTTGAGACTCCGGAATAAAATTCTTCACATTTATGTAAAAAATAATATTATGTTTAAGTCGGAACTCGGAAGGAGAAAAATGTTTAAAGAAATTCCTCACATAAAATTCCGCAATGAAATTGTCTACATTTATGTAATAAAAAAATTCTATTACTCGAACTGGGAAGGAACAAATTTACACATATAGATAAAATTCCTCACTTAAAACTCCGGCATAAAATTTTTCACATTTACGTAATTTTTTTTTGTTTTAAGTGGGAACTCGAAAGGAGCAAAATGCATACATACATATCTTCACGCCAAGTCCCTTACGGGGTAGGCAGAGAGTAACGAGTGCCAGACCTCACGATCCTGACAAACCTGTCTTGCTTCCTTCACATTCATTACCCTTTTCATACAAACACGCCGGTTTCGGAGTCTCTTGACACCACCCTCGGATAATACCCGATTGATCTGATCGTGAAATGTCAGCCTTGGTCTCCCCGGGTACCTACATCCATCCACATTCGCATTGTATATCTGCTTTGTCAATCTTTCATCTGTCATTCTTTCCACATGCCCGAACCAGCGGAGCATGCCCTTTCGCATTTTAACACCAACACTTTCTTTCGATCCCACTCTTTCTCGGATCTCACTGTTACGAATGCGGTCAGCGAGCGTTATTTTGTTTAATGAAATTTCTCACATAAAACTCCGGAATAAAATTCTCCACATTTACATAAGAGCTGGATGTTTGGTGGACCGTGCTCTAACGGTGGTCGCAATATTATTAGTTATTCGATACACCGAAACTGTGGGTAATTAATATGTATCTTCAGTGTTTCATTACATCCGTGTTAGAAATGCATAATACGTTTATAGGTAGGTGTTGGTTATCACTTGCATTTAATTTGGTATAAAGTTTTTGTGCGGGTATTATCGTTTTTTTTCCACTATATTTTACAACGGTAGTACCATTGTAATGTAAACTACAAAAATACGTAAAAGTTTTTGTTACTCAAATGCATAGAGCGTTCGTTTTTGTTTGTAAGAGTTTTCTACGCGATATTTTAATCTATATATTAATACTTGATGCCAAAACTTTGGACCCCTTTTTACGAATTGGCGCGGACGCAGGAGCATACACTTGTAGTTTATGTGTAGGACAAGGGCAGACGCCAATATTTTTTCAATAATAATGCTTATAAAGTACATTAAATCAGTAAATAAAATATAACCAACACTACCATGCATTTGACACACACAAACAAATATATTGATGATAACGATATAAGATCACAGATGGCGCACTAAAAAGTTTGGAAACAAAGTAGTTGGTCTTGAGAAATGAAGATGGCGTTCTTATTTACAAGATATTAAAATTTATTACTGTCGAATTTCGACTACAGGCGACCACTAGTTAAAGTAAAATTCTTCAGAAATAATGTTCTTTTTGTGCTTGTCTCACGACTTTTGTCTTGAGACTCCTCTGTAAGCTCAAATTGAACTTGTGAGTTTAATGCTGTGATCCAGTCTTCATGTAATTACATAGAAATTGCTTTTGACAGCATCTCAGCTTACTTTCTATTTGGGTAGCATCAATCAAACCATTGTTAGAGAACTCTGGATATAACCTACTGACGAATCTCCCTATAGATAACTTTGCGCCGACTGACTTACGAAGCATTCTTATGGATATTTTCTCGCATTTGTACCTTTTTCTTTAACTAATAATATTTTCAGATGTTCGCATTGAAGTAAGTTTTGTGAATGTTGTGAACTTATAAGCAGCTATTTTTTTTGTTCTTTATCTTTCATTCTTAGGAGCATCACCACCATGATCATAAACCTATTTATTTCTTTTATTAATTTGTTTATGCTTTTACTTTAATGTAATATTAATACATACAGTATATTTGTTAATTAGATATTACCGTTACAGCATAAATGTCCTTTATATCAGAAACGAGTACTACTAGAGTTCAAAGTATTTATTTCATGAAGATTCTATTTTTGAAATTTTAGTGCCTGTGCAGGCTCATGTTATGCAAGAATTTGTAATAAATTCTTGCAGCAATATTACAGCCTCTTGAACTACAAATTAAAAGATTTACGAGCCTAACTAGTGTCTATAAATCACGAATGAACGAATAAAAATATTACTGAATGCTATTTTAATAATATTTAGTGATTTTTTATGAATAGTATACAATGTACAAGCACTGTTTAATCTAGGTCAGAGGTTCTCAAAGTTATTTCATGTAACGCCCACTTTGAAAATCATTAATTTTGTAGCGTTTCCTCCCCGTTCAAAAACCTCAATAATAACATATTTGTCACGTCTAGAGCTTAATAAAAGCATTTTTTCAGGTTTCCTTAATGCCCCTCTTTGGGATTCCAGCGTCCACAAGGGGGAGTTATCGCCTACTTTGAGAAAGACTGATCTAGTTTATTAATTATTGTGCTATTTGTTACTTTGTATTAATTTATTGCGCCATTTAATTTAATGAAATAAATAACAATATAATAATAACGCGTTAATAATTATTATTAAATTTATCTTTTCCAAAGATAGATTTTATTATTCTCTTTTAGGAATGCTTATAAAAATATTTGAATGTTTACTGGTTAGCTGTTTGTTTAATATTAGATACAAATTACTCTTTCACTTTTAAATATTTTTTAATTTTAGTTCAAGATCGAAATTACCTATTGATTTTCAATCTTTAAATTTTTTGAAATTTAAAAATCGATAGGTATTATGTTTTTCAGAAAAATAAAATAAAAACGACTTAGTCTTTTGATTTGTGCGGTAAGTTACCGTTGGAAGTTTTATTTTATAAAATATACTTAGCTAGATTGATTCTAATAAATTATTATGGTAATCGAAAGAAAAGTTACCGAGCTGTGTACCGTATTACAAATCGGTTTGATTATAGGGTTATTAAATATTTTTAATTTTAAATTATGTAATTTTAAAATACAATACAAAAAGTTTGCTTCAATTTTAAAAAATAAATATGTTATATTTTGAGTAGATTTCCCATATGCAAATACAAATGTGCTTTTAAATCTGATATAATATCACTTTTACAATGTGTCTAGATATCAAATACAATGAATCTAGACTTACAATTTTAGTAACATTTTTCCTGTGTTGGTCCGGGCTCCTTTGCAGAATAGACCATCTGCCTTCCTGCCAGGCAGCTCGTAAACGGCGAGCATAGGCTTACCGTCACTAACACTGTGACATCTGACTAGGTGGTAGAGTTTCGCAGCGACTCACCCGGATTGTTACCACCGCTTTGCCTATTCCTGCCGCCATAACGTCATGACGTGTTCCGGTTAGGAGGGTAAAGTAGCCGGTAAACTCACTTTTGCTCGAGGCCTAACATTCCGACCTCTGGTTGGCAACGCGCCATTACCATCTTTGGTGTCTCTAGGAGGCGTGAATTTCTTACCATCAGGAAATCCGTCTGCTTGTTTGCCTTCCAATATCATAAAAAAACATTGCATTAAAAAACGAATAGTTTTTCTAGTTTCATAAATCGGTATACAACATGAAAAAGAAGTCGTAAATGTGTCTGATACATAAATGCATTATTACATTTTCTCTTGCATTTTCCATTTTATTATTGTTTTCCTGTTGCGAAAGTTTATTGTTTCAAATCTGTTGCCTGGATTTATTTTTTAAATTGTAAGACTTGTTTCTTAAAACTGGCGTCCTTAGGACATGAGCTCATCCGTTCATGACCGCACAAAATGTTTGCGTTTGTCTGGTGGCTAGAGTACACTTCCCTCAAGTTGCACTGGTGCGGCCCTTGCGGTAGCGTGCGATTCAAGTGCTTGTTAAATTCAACGCGTCTCTTGTGAAGATGTCGCTTATGTGACTGCATTTCTTTAGTCTGTGCACGAGGTCTTGGCACGTCTTAGAACATTCTCAAGATATGCATTTACTTGTGGAAATACAAAAGTAAAATGGCAATGACTTTTGAAATACAGCATATTGTTTTTAACCTTTAAGTGGCTGTAAATATTGGTTTGCCTGGAAGAGATCGCTGACACGGCGATAAGGCCGCCTTTGTGTATATCTTATAATTTAAGTTTTATTTGATGTATGTATTTGTAATTTCTCTGTATTTGGTGCACAATAAAGAGTTATTGTATTGTAATTGCGTCCGCCTGGACTGAAGTTTTAGAAAAAGTATCTTCACGCCCATATCCCCGAATAGGTAGGCAGAGGCACAACCATAGCACCCACGATTAGCCTAAGACACTAAGTCCCACAATGTGATAGGCAAACCTATCGCCAACCGGGCACATATCCAATCCCGAGCAACAATTTTTTTATTAGAAAATTGGAAAAAACCCCATTTTATTTTTTGTTGCCCGACCCGGGAATCAACCCGGGTCCTCATGCAGTCAAGTCCGACAACCGAACCGCTAGACCACAAAGGCGATTTTTGGCGACTGAAGCGAAGCGAAGGCGACTGAAGATTTAATCCAAATTTAACGATAATCGGAAGATGGAAACAAAGTTTCCTCTAATGTTACTTTTGTTGAAAGTCTTCTTTACAACCATGAAGAATGTCTTTAAATGTTGAGTTATGTATAATAATTAAAAATGTTTGCAATTGCGATTTGCGACACGACATTTAAAATCACTTAAGTGCAAGTCAAGTTTTATCAAATTTGAGTTAGTGGTAGGTAGTTAGTGGTATTGTTTCTCTGTTGAAATATGTTTAAGATATATGTTTAATATGTATAAGATATATCAAGGAGATTATAGAAAAATTGGGATCCCGAGTTGATCATTAACATCAAGGAAATTTATTACCATCACCATCATCATTATAAGCCGGAGGACGTTCACTGCTGGACATAGGCCTCCCCCAAAGAGCGCCACAAGCCACGGTCACCAGCCGCTTGTCACCAGCGACTTAGATCATCCACCGTCATCAGTCCACCGGGTGGGAGGTCGTCTAACACTACGTCCTCCGGTGCGGGGCCGCCACTCGAGAATCTTTCTTTCCCAGTGGTTGTCGGTTCTGCGAGCAATATGGCCTGCCCATTGCCACTTTAACTTGCTGACTTTCTGGACTATGTCGGTTACCCTCGTTATTACCATAAACCTAACAATTTCTCCAAGCTCAATTTCGATCATTTCGACTAGTAGCCAAAGCTGATAATAAGTTACATAACTTTATTATTTGGTTCAATATCGTTTTCATGAGTTCAAAATGAAATAAAATTTTCTTGCAAAAACTAACGATAACTTTATGCATATCTGCCGCCAAAAGATAAAACGTTTCAACTGTAGCACGTACGGGTATTTACACGTACGACGTGTATAGAATGTATAACGGCCCATTAAGTGATTGTTACTGACCTTAAAAATAGCCAAGAGCTGTTAGGACTAAGGTCTTCAAGGTTCTGTATAATTCCCTAAAACTTTGTCATGAACTCGAACAAATTGTAGGTAATATTTGTAAATGGTTTCCTTGCTTGTTAAATTTTTCGATTATTCCAAATTAACGTTTTATCCTTCATTTTTTTTAACGCCAATTTTTAATTATTTATATTTTTATAGCGACTATAATTATACATATAAAGATTTTCAAAAATGTATATTTTATACTCAGTGTAAATAAAAAAATAATTTGTTAATCTCCTCCCAGTTTTTGACAGCTACACCAATAGCAAAATGACGTGATATAGCCTCTTCGTAAATTTAAAGTTTTTTTTGCAATTAAGAAAGCTTTTGAAACGACTTTTAGGAGTTTTATTTCATTCTCATTTTTGAGGAGAGTCAACCTGTGTAATGTACATTTACTCTGCGCTGCAGTTTTTCTTCTCTGGGAATTGTAGTTTTCGCAAAATCTTATAAACCAGTGTCTGTTTAGCTTGAGATTATTGTAGACCCTAAATTCCACCTATAAACCAATCCCCATTTGATCGGCTCGGTATAGGTCGACCTTACTTCGGATCTTAGACTATGATACATCTTACCTTTTCTTCAAGTACTTGACAAATAGGGGTCTCCATTTCTGTGGGACCCCAGATGTGTGAGCACCTGTGACTTTCAAATTGTTATTTTTCTTATACGAAAATGTTTGTTCTAACATTAGAACACTTAAACGGTTTGAATAGGTTTTTCGAGAGTCTATTGTTTGGTTAACAAACCTCTTAAATCTGTCAGCGTATCACGGATGTGATAGACGTGCTTACTGATGTTAGGTCCAACAAGTTTTTAAGGCAAATAAGTGATGTTAGAGGTTTTGCTGCTTGTATACGGAATGCATCTCGTGAATAATGTATGGAGTATTAAAATTTTAATGAATTACTTTTCTATTTCTTTTTAATGTATTTATGCTTTTTATTTAACCGCCTCGTTGGTCGAGTGGCTAACGTACACGCTTAACTACATCGACCAAACGCGAGGCTCGGGTTCGATTCCCGACGGTGGCAGGCATTTGTGTAATGACATTTAGATGTCTGCATTTCCGGGTCTGGGTGTTGACTAAGTATATTCTAGTATCTATTTAAGTATTTCTATGTATTAGAATCGTTGACTAACATCCACAACACAAGCATATAATTTGCCTACTTTGGGGTTAGATTCAATTCGTGTGATTTGTAAAGTTATTGTTATTATTTAAATTATGAATTAAACGTTATAAATTTGAACTCGACAAGATCATTTTTTCTTTCCATGGTTCAATCTACAATTATAATATATGGAGCATAGAGTTCTAATAAGCGATTAAAAGCTTCCTAATTATAAATCAGAACGTGCAATGTACTAAATACATGCTCAGGTTTCATAATAAGGCAACTTACATCTTCAGTATTCTTGGCTCGTTTATTACGTGTCCTTATAATTCCTTCTTGTTAGCGGTTATTAGTAATTCGTGCTCAATTTATATTAGTTTGTTCAATTGGACGGTAATATAATTGCTTTTATTATTTATTACCTGTGCTTGTAGCGCTTGTAAGGATTAATTTAGTGTATTGCGGCTAGCTGTAATATTGGTTATAATTAGTGCTTGATCGAAACTAGATTTTTGGCTAAAACCGAAACCGAACTTTCGGCCATGCTCTTAGTTTCGGCCCAAACTGAAACCGAAACTTACCCAAACATGTTACAAATTTCTATTGATTCTGAAATGTAGGGTTCTTGTACCCATATTTTTTTTATAGTCATCGTGACAACAAATGCAAATGGTAGAGATAACTAGTAGGTTAAATAAAATAAAAAGACAATCATTAAAGTACGGATGTACCTAAGCAAGTACCGTAAAGTAAATTAGCGACGAAATTGGCCGGACGGCTGACGATACACAATAAATTAACGAACAAAGGAATTTCAGCGCGGCTGAAAGTTTCGGCTAGTTTTGATCAAACCTAAACTAAAGTTTAAACTAGTTTTTATAGCCGAAACTGGCCGTAAAAACCGAAACCGAAACTTTAGGTCGGTTATAAGTTAATTTACGATTTTGTATTTTATTGGATAGCAATAATGGCTCTCTTCCTAGGAAGAGACTGCTGTCACCTTAGACGTCTAGAACATAAATTACCTTTAAAGTAAAATAATTTGGAAATAAACCGGTGTCTTTGTACTGCAGGTCGTAACCCGGCAATGGTGTGACATTGATCACTGACATCATGACGTCAGCTTTGAGGTTTTAAGTTGTTTAATTTTAGATCACGTTCAAACTCAATGTTCAATAAGAGTGTATCGGTTACTCAAATCAACAATTTTAGTTCATGATACAATTTATTTACAAACACTTGTACTTTCCAGAATATATTTTTATTTTTATAGGTTAGCCAACCGGTTTCGCTTTACAAGCATCATCAGGGCTATATAACAACTCCTAGTTGAACAATAACAACCGGTTGGCTGACCTATAAAAAATAAAAATATGTTGTTTAAAGTACAAGTGTTTGTAAATAAATTGTATCAAGAATGGAATTCCACCAAGCACCGACGATAAGAAAGCATAGAAAAAAAATTAATTGCAATAATATTTGACGTTTCTCCAATTCTCAAATCTCTAATTTCTCAAAAATTGTACAAATTTGCAAGTGATTTCATACGCTGTTTTTGTACTTATCATAAACATAATATGAAACATAGGCAAGTTGGATAGTTGTAAAATTTTTAATTGAGTCACATCTCAAAGACACTTTACTCTCACACTTTTACATAAAATAATATCTGTATGTTTCATTCCATCTGTTTTATAAAAGCTAAAACATACATACAAAATTTGCTCTCTTTAAAATTTATATACATTATTTTATTTTTGGTATTTATCAAATTTATTCCAATATCTTATTAAAGTATTTCTATGTATTAGAAATGTTGACTAACACAAGCATGTAATTTGCTTACTTTAGAGTTAGATTCAATTTGTGTCAAACTAGACTAGGGTTTTTTTTTGCATAATTAAAAAAAAACGATTTAGCTTTGGTAACTTGTTTTTTTCGTCTTTTGGTTTTTCTATGATATTATGACCTGCTGATTGTCTTTAGAAATATAATCTACTAGATGCGCCCCGCGGTTTCACCCGCGTAAGTCCCAATCCCGCGGGAACTCCGGGATAAAAAGTAGCCTATATGTTATTCTGAGTCTTCAGCTACCTACTTACCAAATTTCATCGTAATCGGCTTTGTAGTTTTTGCGTGAAAGAGTAACAAACATCCATACATACAAACTTTCGCATTTATAATATTAATAGGATAATATCATCGTTGGCACTTGGTGAAATTCCACACTTTTTAAGTTAAACTCTTGTACTTTTCGCAATAAGTTTTGCAAAATTATAATCGATATAATTTTGTTAAACGGTTTCACTGTTCACAGCATCATCAGGAAATATGTTTTAATGTTCAGTGTTTCTTTGTAACTTACTGTCCAAGATAGTTTGGTGGTAAGGTCAGTAGAACAAACGTGTCATTAGATATATATATATATATACTTGACTAGCTGTCCCGGCGAACTTCGTTCCACCCGCTCCGTTTGTATGGAAAAATTTTAATTGGTGGTTTTTTCCTTATTTTTTACCTTTTAAACCTTCCCTGGACTTCTACAAATAATTCAAAACCAAGAGGAGCCAAATCGGTCCAGCTGTTCTCGAGTTTAAGCGAGACTAACGAACAGCAATTGATTTTTATATATATAGATTACACGGCAAAAGTTACAAGACTAAAGTTTTTTAAACATTGACTTTGATCTTAGGCATAGCATTTACAATAGTTTTTGAACATTTATTCAATTCAATTCAGAACTTTAAAAATTTTAACCATCTTGATGGGCAATTGAGATTTTTTGTGGTAATTGATTACTATTGTGACAGCTCTGACGAATTCGAAAGACAGGCACCGTTATCTTTTACTGTTCACAAGAAACGAAAGAAGTTTTAAATCAAAATATGTGGATGTACATTGTATTGGTATTGCTTCGTCTCTGTAAATGGAAGCCGTTTAACATTCTCGATCGTTAAGTTTTTAAAGAATTACATATCCATTTTTTTTAAAGCAGAAATTATTAATGTTTCGTTGATTTTGTATTCTTTGAACTTAGTGTTGCTATGTGAACTAATTTATTTTGCACGTCATCATATTTTAATTTCTTTTCGTGCCCAATCTAATCCAAAAGCTTTGTGATTAGGTGAACCGAGACCTCTCCGCATAGCTTGTTCGACGTCATATTAGATGGTCTAAGATCCGAACCTAAGTCGACCTACACCGATCTGATAATAGGATATAACATATTTTATAATCAATTTAGTAAATTTTTAAGTTTATTAAAAATAAGTTTTCTAAAAAACCTGGAGATTTTTCTGTATTTTAAAGTTTTTTTTCTTTAAAATATTTTTTTATCCCGACTAAAGTATGAGGCGTACAGAATTTGCAGAAGTTGAGTTGCCTTTTATTTATCCGAGCTGCCATGTATAAACAGGTATTTATATACCATTTACTTTATTAATAATCGAAACAAAAAAAACATTACACTTTTTTAAAAAAACCTGAACATTTTTATGCTTTCAAGAATTATTTTTTGTCATTAACTGGTGCAATATTAACTTCATAAGAAAATTAATTATTGTTAATAAGACGCGTAATTTAAGACTTAAAATACGCGTCATGCGTACAGTTGCCATGTATAAACAGATATTGATATACCAGTTACTTTAATATTTATAGAAAAAAAAACATATATTAACGCAGTTTTATTGCAAACACTTTGTTAGAGGTTTGCGTACAAAAAACGGAAAATACTTATTTTAAAAATTTTAAAAAAAATTCTGTCAAGATTTTTTTCGGCAACCCATTTTTGATATGACTTCTTAACTACAAAATTAATTATAAAACATGTTTCATTTTAATATCAGATCGGTGTAGATCGATGTAAATTCGGATCTTGTACTAAGAATGCACTCTTGTGATAAAGCCTCCGGAAAGTAGCTAGAGACGTAGCAAGTAACGGAAGAGCTCAGTTCACAATTAGTGCCTGGTCCCGTTACTGGTGCATTGTCCGCTTCTATATCTTTCTGGCATGTCGTTTATTCAAAATTGTTCCATGTCACATACCCGTGCAATGACATGTTTTGTTGCTCTGACGAGGGTCATTATATCAAGGAAGTAGTTATAGATATAATTTAGGAACGAATAGCTGAAGATGACAATAGAAGTTATACGTTGTTTAAGGGATTTTTAGGTTTGATTGCATGACGTTTTAAAAAATATTGCAATTAATAATTAAGTTCATTATTTTGCAACCAAACAACTAGAGAAATGGTTTCAAAAAACGGAGCTTAGACCACGCATAAATTTCTACAGAGAAGTCCGATTTTGTCATTTTTTTATTGGATAGAGTAAGGAGTAGATTCTATACGATGAGAAAAATAATTACTACAGTTACTGATTTGGAATGATATAAATAAACCCCCTTTTCACTGCATATTATAAAACAAAGTCGCTTTCCGTTCTCATATATGTTTCGATCTTCAAAACTACGAAACAGATTTGAATCCATTTTTATTAGATACATTGATTCAAGAGAAAGGTTAACATGTATTATTGCGAGAGGCTGATATAAGCATCACTCAGATGGTTGTAATCACGCCCCAATCACGTCTTTGAAATAAATCAGAAATTTGGATAAGTCGCCTCTGTGGTCTAACGGTTCAGTTGTTGGACTTGACTGCATGAAATCCCGGGTTCGAATCCCGGGTCGGGCAACACAAAGAAAACTGGGTTTTTCCAATTTTCTAATAAAAAAATGTTGCTCGGGATTGGAAATGTGCCCGGTTGGCGATAGGCTTGCCACCTATCACATTGTGGGACTTAGTGTCTTCGGCTAGTCGTGGGTGCCCTGGTTGTGCCTCTGCTTACATCTTCGGGGATATGGGCGTGAAGATACTGGATTAAATCAACGTTTCACACGAAAGCGCAAACCAATGTTTTAATTCTTGTGGAACCCCTAATACTCCATACAAAAAAAAATGTCAAAAACAAAAGGCCCATGACCTTGCCCTTTGAAATCATTGGCCCATGAACATTTTGTGGCTGCTTAGGCACTTTTTGAGTTAAACTTATTAATACGTATTTAATTGTCTACTCAGATGACAAAATATAGAATTGAAGTTGATTATGTGCAGTTTTACTACGTTATGAATATACACACAAAATTATTTCCTCTGTGGTCTAGCGGTCCGGCGAACTTAACTTTTTGAGGTTCAGGGTTCGATTTGCGGGTCGGACAATAAAATTAGAAAATGTTTTTTTTTCAATTTTCTAATAAAAATAACGTTACCCGGGATTGGATAAGTGCCTGGATGGCGATAGGCTTGCCACCTATCATATTGTGCGACTTAGTGTCTTCGGCTAGTCGTGCGTGCCCTAGTTGTCCCTCTCCCTACCTCTTCGGGCGTAAAGATACTTTTTTTTATAAAATAGAATTTAACATTTACAAATACTTTGTTGGTTACATAGTTTTTACTTAACTGCGTTAGGTTTCTACGGCGAGAACTCGTAATATATCTACCTTTTTTATTACTGCTTTCTCGTTATACTTTGTAATTTAAGTATTTCACACTATCATAACAGCTGTTAAACTTAACTAACGGGATATATATACATAAGCTTGCTTTATTAACAAAAACTGTTTAATTTATGGGTTACTAATCCCTCTTCTGAATATTTTATTATAGTGACTGAGATTGTGTGTGCATGACGCATGGGCGCCAGGAAAGTCCAATTAAATGCATTCATATACATACGTATAGGGTTTTTAACGGATATCTATGAATTTATGATTTATTACTATGAAGTCTTTTCTTTTGGGATAAATTGTTTGTCTATTCCTTTATTTAGATTTAACGTTTTTTGTAGTAAGCTTTACTCAATAATGAAATTTTTGTGCGTATTCAAGGGGATTAGAGAATGGTTTAAATGCATAATTTGGTCAACATGAAAATTATGGAATGTTTTACATTGAATCCGGCAGACTGTGCTATTATCGGCATCAAATATTATGTGGGTAGTAGCTGTAAATATCAAGCGATACGAAATTTGCTGGGTCGGCTAGTTTGTAATTTATGTTTATTGGATGAGTATTTTTTTAAATTTATATCTAGTTCCTGCACATTAACTATATTAAACGACAACGAAATGTGACAAACATCAAATAATTTAAGGATTTGTACATGTACTAATGTAACACATAATTTTAGGTATTGTTTATAATAACAAAATTGTCGAACTTGTTAAAAAAGAATTTGTCGGTGTAACATGTAACTGAGCTTTGCAAAACTGCAAAAACCCACTCTTAACAGCTACTTAAATTTGGTATCACGTCGCGAATTGATACTTTTTTTAAAGTCAGCAAATGATTTCGAAATGGTCACACATAAATTTTGTCAATATACTATTAGTAGTTCTGAGTTTTACAAAATAATCAATGCCACTTTTCGGTATAATTTTATAACTCAACGGGCTAACCTATCCAAACCAAATGTTTAGGCTTTGTTCGGACTATTTAGTAGATGGTTTATGTAAAGTTTGCATAAAATCGGTCCAGCGGTTCTTCATTTATCACATTTTTGTAACAAATGAATTCAATAAATGGCGGATCGTTTTGTTAATGCCTAATGAGTATTTTTCTGACAAATTGAAACTTTTTTCAGACGAGGACTGTGCTGTCATGTTGAAACTTTTATATGTATATATATTTTTTTTCTTTCTTTGTTTTGGTATGTCATGTCAATCACGCGGTCATATGCGTAGCGGAGCACGTACCAGGCTAGTAGTTCATAAAATTTTCGCTTATATGTTCGTTAATATGTGAAAAATATATGCCTTATTAAGTATAATTAAAAAGGCACTAGTAGGATCATGATTGAAATATTAAGGGACCACCTAGGAATCTAGGAACCTAGATTTAAAAAAAAAAACATCGAAATCGGTTGCCTGTATTGGTCGAGAAGCCTCGTAACAAACATAAAAAAACATAGTCAGTTTGAGCTCCTATTTGGAGTCGGTTAAAATTTATATTTTGTGAGTCTCATCAAGTCTCATAAGTCTCTCATAAAAGACCATAATCCAGTTCCTAAGTCAATAAGCTTAAGTCAATTCTTATGAAATTGAAATATGTAATTCGCTTTATTTTTTAAAATTTTCCGCCATTATCATTAATGTCCGCATACATTACCGTAACAATGTTAATAAGTTTAATTGTAGTACACAGTGACCGTTAGCGACCGTCCTGTCCTCGTGTAGGGCACTCACAGGAAGTATAACACCATAAATTTCACCGACTTCCGGATTTTTTATTGCCAAATTATCATGTTTTAATTAAATTACTTTTGACAAAACAACTGATTGTTAATGTGATTATCTTTGAGTAAAATTTTATTTAACATAATATTTTCCACAGTGTAAAAAATCAATTTTAGAGATTAAAGATTTTATTTGTACTAAAATATATGTAGGTATGCCTATGCAAAAGTCGAAAGAGTAAACTGTGCTGTATATGTACGTGTACGTGTATGTGCATACATACATAAATACATATCTTCACGCCAAGTCCCGTACGGGGTAGACAGAGAGTATCGAGTGCCAGACCTCACGATCCTGACATGTATGTGTGTATATATTATATTATGTAGTGTGTACTATGTACTACATTGTGCGTCATATATACCATTAAGATGTCTTTTGGGTTCACGTGAGCATTTGTGTATTATGTGTATTTGTGTGGGTGTATGTGTGTGTGTGTGTGTTTGTGTGTGTGTGTGTGTGTGTGTGTGTGTGTGTTTCTTGGAAATTAATAATCATTTTTAAATAAATAAAATTAATAATATTGTATGCAAGTTTATAGTAAATTTATATCTATATATATAAAAATCAATTGCTGTTCGTTAGTCTCGCTAAAACTCGAGAACGGCTGAACCTATTTCGCTAATTTTGGTTTTGAATTATTTGTTCAAGTCCAGGGAAGGTTTAAAAGCTAAGAAAAAGGAAAAATCTTGTGAGAAAACTAAGAAAAACAACATTTTACTTTTTCCCATACAAACTGAACGGGTGGAACGAAGTTCACCGGGACAGCTAGTATTATAATATATTAAAAGGTCACAGTAAATGGACATCGATATATTTAAATATTTTTTTTTCTTAATTTTAGTTAGTTTTGTGTTGTGATATGAAACGTTTATTACGCGGTGTAGAAATGTAAAGGTATAAAAAATTGAAACTTTCGATAAAAAAAAATATGGGTGACGTATCCTCGAAGAGGTAGGCAGAGGTACAATTGGGACACTCAGGACTAGCCAAAGACACTAAGTTCCGCAATGGGATAGGTGACAAGCCTATCGCCAAAGGAGCACATATAAACACGAATATCGATGATTTTATTACAAAATGAAATAGATTATTCAGATAAGGAAATAGAACGAAATCAAATACGGCTAACTGAAAGCGAAGGATAAAGCAACAAGGACAAGTTGGGGCGTGTCCTTGGTTCCAGCCAACCTCAGGAAAATGCCAAAGCGACCTTGAGCTTGCTATTCAAGCGACTAAATCAAATAGACCTTGAGAATTAATATTATGTTTATGTTAATGTTTACCCACGGCATAACTTGTAGGCTTTTATATGACTGCAAACAAATTTGTTTTTAATGTTTTCTTAACAATATTTTTTGTTTTAATCTTCAGAATCTCTCTAGTGGTAATATAGATAAAGGAAATCGAATTGAACCAATTCCCGACTATTCTGTCTTACAATTCTGGTTTTCGTAATTCGTAACAGCAAGATTCGAGAAAGAGTAGGGTTGAAAGAATATTAGTGTGAAAATGAGCAAGGGGCAAGCTACCCTGTAAGGGACTTGGTGTGTAAATATGTATGTATGTATGCATGCGTGTGTACAATTCTTGTTTCTACATTCCTAATATCCAAAACGTTTAATGCTACTACATGTAATGGATTTTGTCCGGTTCCTATAATCAACAAAATGTAATCTGTAATTTTAACCTTTCGTAGTTGGCTCAATAGTAACGGAGCGTTAGTCATATTTTCAACAAATGTTCAGAGTTAAAGGGCCATATACGCTAAAATACGTCAGCAATTTACTGTTTCTTTCATACAAAGCAATCATGGATCTTGCTGACAAAAATACACAAGATTAACATAAATATGCTTTACTAGAGTAGTGTTTCCAAAACACGATTCATTTCACTTTGCTCAATAGAAAAAAATCAAAAAGTTAACCCTTTTTTGAAAGCAAAACGCAAATGTCTACTTCAAATATGAAAATATCGACACCAGATTTAACGTGAACATAGATAAGTACTATACCTAAAAGATAAGTGTTTCAGTTTTTATACTTTTTTTCAAATTACTTTTAAAGTGTCAAAAATAGTGATTTGTCGCTTAAGACGTTTACTTTAGAGCGCCATTGTTCATAGTAATCATGGAACGAGGGAGCGCGGTGATTGGCTCTTCTGGCTGACTGAGTATCGGACCTTAACTGTCGAAAACGAGCAACCGTTGTTAGCAATCTTACTAATCGTACAAAATACTAGCATCCGTTATCAAAACGGCTCGTTTCTTGAATGTAGGAACCGGGCATTAGCCATAATATATTATCATCGAAATTTGAACTCAATCGAAAACCATTACCAGCACATAAAACAAACATGGTTTTCAAATTTTTAAATAGTCAATTTATTTATGTATCTTGACTTTTTAAGTTTCAAGCATAATAAGTTAAAGTTGGACTGAGTTAAATAACTTAGAAAAATCACCTAAGTTTGTAATCATTTTAATGGAGAAGCAGTTAAAATATTATATTTATGAACTCATAAGTTCCCCGATATATATACCATACCATCTAACTACTACTCTATACCCGTAGACACTTCAGTCGCAGGTTTAGAGGCGCTTTTACGAGCCAATCCGTGGTGTGAAGTTGTTTTTAATTGACACTTGTCTATATATTGTTACCCTAGGGCCTAGTCTGTGAACGCATGCAATGAATGCATACAGACTACAAGTTTTGTAAGTACATACAGTAGCATTCATTTTAGATGAAATTTTCATATTTTTTATCCTTTAGAAATAGGTAATCTGTACCTCTATTTATTATTAAGTAGTCTAGGTTAATAGGACTTACCTACTGTCTTGAGTTAAGTGTCTTGTCATCATTGGTTTAGCTAAATTATTTAACCATTTTAGTAACAGTATTTTTTAATATTTTAAATTATATTTAATATTTTTATTCGTGTGACTGTAGTCGCCAGTACTGTCACAAACAGAACCGGTGTCAATGGCAGACTGGGAAACGGAAGTCTTAGAAAAACGCATCAGACGCAGTTGTTCTAAATACCTCGTGCTGTTTTATAAACTCGATGTCCGCGTATAAGGCACGGTAATTTTCTTCAAGCAGTTATTCCCGAAAGACGGACTACCAGAACGATCACTCCATACTTATCGACGAATTCCGTCTACCTAGTTGAGTGTACTCTACTTATTAGTTATTAAGTACTGGATATCCTAGTTTGCACAATCTAGGATAAGTGGCTTAGTATCTGTGTATAAGTGGATAAGTATCTTTTCATATCAGTTATTAAACAAACATCATTATTTACCATTATCAATCATAAAAAAATCTTAAAAACGAAACCATAGTAAGCTTAAGTTAGATACGTAATTAAAAATGACTTTTTTATGATAATGGAAGGCAAACAAGCAGACGGATTTCCTGATGTTAAGAAACTCACGCCGCCTAGAGACACTAAAGGTGGTTATGGTGCGTTGCCAACTTGAGGCCAGGAGGTTAGGCCTCGAGCAAAAGTAAGTTTACCGTCTACCTTATCCTCCGAACCGGAACACGTCAACGGCAAGCATTAGACGTTATGGTGGAAGGAATAGGTAAGGCGGTGGTACCAATCCGGTTGAGTCGCTGCAAAACTCTACCACCTAGTCAGATATCATGGTGTTAGTGATGGTAAGCCTAAGCTCGCCTTTTAATTAAATAAAATAAAAAGTACGAAACCCTTGACATTGCCAGAGTAAGCGCTCTGGCGATTCGTGCGCCCAAACGGTGAATTAGGTTAGCCGCTTTCGTTTAATTGGTTTAACCTGAACTGATAGATGTAATGGTTATCGGAAATGGGATTATTAAGCGGATATTAAATTATAACCGGTGAGACATGACAGCGCTGCGGGTCTTTTTGTTATTTTACAATGGACTTTGATCTATACACTGTCATATAATTTTTGTGTCCACAGGCAACGTGTAGAAACAGAGAATTTGTTTGCTTTTTGTCTGTTTTTTTTGTCTTTTGGCCTTCAACATCATAGCAATATGATGTTGAAGGCCAAATATTACGCGAATTATAATCTTATTTATTTATTTAATTCTTTATTGTACACAATTTATGACTTAAAATATAGACAATGATAAACAGAAATGCACAAAAGGTGGGCTTATCTCTAGGTCTACAGATTTCTTCCAGCCAACCCTAAAATATAGAATCTGTGATGAAACAGTAGGAGGCATCATGCACAATAAATAAATAACCTAAACATAGAAACAATATAAAAAAACTCAATAATGAAATACTTTAAAACAATATAACTAATATAAATAAGAAACCTGATAATCACAAATCATTATGCAAGTGTCAAGTAATCTTATTTGTTTGTTGCAATATCTAAGATATCCACCAAGTTGTTGGCAGTTCTGATGAAAGACAAAAGGTGCGTATAGATAAATTATATGCTACTGGTGTGTAGCCTTATAGCAAGATCTTAAGCTGAGTGTGGAAGTATACCAGCTACCCTCTAGAACAACATTACTGAAGATGTGACAGCAGGATTTGGTAAAGCGGTAGTACCGATCCGGGTGAGATGCACAGCACTTTACCATCAAGTGATGAGTGACTGCATTGATGGAGCCATTTTGTAAACTAGCGGGCGATGGGGTTGTTACATACCGACGACAGAATTATTATTAAATGTTTTAACGATCTTTGATTTTAAGAATAGATTAAAATTACACAAAGCCCTTCCCGCGATTGTAATAAACATAGGCTAAATAAGGCGTAAAGTTGATAATATAGTCTGTATCTCATTGTAAAAAAGGCTGTAATACGAGGTTGAACCTTGGAGTTAGTCAATGTTTATTAATAGGTCGGTTAGTCTTACGGTCGAGTAATATTCTAATAAGTTCCATAAAGAAAATATGATTTCTTTAATATAATAAGAGAGTCAAAAATGATCGTATGAAATGTTTTGTAGTTCTTTTTAAACGGCTGCGGTTTGTATGGCTTCGATGCGCACGCGTCTGTCTTAACAGTTTAAGCAGATGGGGGAGTTTATTGATAATTTCCTAAGTGTCAGCTGTAAATAATAAAGTAACAAATACCTTTAAATTAAAATAAGCAGTCAAAATCTCGATTGATATTAGTTTTTATTTACTTACAAAAACTAACGTTAGCAAAGATGACGTCTTGTGATTTTTACATATTTTTAAAGAGCTTTTATTAACTGTGTTGGTATCTACGTATTTAAGTCTAAGAACGTGTTTTTTATCTACTTTAAGAAGTCAAGCTGAATTGAAACTTCACTCACATATCAAAGGCCACATTAATGATAAATTATTATGATTAAAATTTTCAGGATCTAACGCCAAATCCAAAATATAATTTTTTCGAGCCTCCATTGCGTGTGTTACGTAAGCGGCTTAAGCTACGTTAAAATTAACTATGAGAAAATTGTTGCTCTTTAAAATTCCTTAAACAAAGTCTATGATAGCATATACTATAATATACTAAGGTTTAATTCCGCGCTTTTGTATGAAATAATGTAGTTTTATAATCACTTATGTTTTTTAAACTTATAGTAGTAACTTAGTATCTTCGGCTAATCGTGGATGCCCTGATGGCGCCTTACGGCCAATGTTAATAATATTTCTCTAAAGATGGATTTCAAGCAATCTAGATAGCTGCTTATCCGCCGGCATATCCTATACCTGATTGCCATATTCATCCTGTCCACAGATATGTTATTGGCAAGCGATTATTGGCAAGTTTTGGATTAGGATTGATTATTAATATTGGCCGTTAGTCTACCTCTTCCGGGATAGGGGCGTGAAGATTCTTTACTTAGTAAATCATCATCTATTTTATAGTTGAGCTAGAAATTAAAGAGGCTTTATTCGTCTTTTTAAACTATCATTCATTTTATTAAATTACTTTCTCTTTGATTATATTCTCTGTGATCCTCTTCGTTCATAGCTTCACTTGTTATCACAGCAGGGATTCAAAATTTTGTAATAATGTCTTCGAATTTAAACAATGAGTTTCCCACGTTATTATTTAATATCATTACTTGCTACGAGTGTAGTAGATTTAGATGAATAGATTTCATCTTAGTAACATATTTTAATCTCTTCTATTATATTTTAATAGCTTTTAGTAAGTATTCGTTAACTTTCTAATATCTTTCTATTTTTTTATACCTGTTACGTTTACCTTCCAATGACCTAAAACGTTTTTGAATGTAGGCAACTAAATTTAATATATCAGTTTTTCTTAATGTGTGTCCGCTTCTTGATCCGGTATAATATTTAATTATTATATTAACGCGTCACAACTCCTTCATAAAATTATGGTCTTTGTGAAAAGAACGATTTTCTATTCTGTTCAAGCATCATCCAGATGGATGTAATCACGCCTTTCACAAAGGTGACCTTGGTGGAAACTTTGAAACAAATCAGAGTAGAGGGAGAGAGCATCTTCACGCCCATATCCCCGAAGGGGTAGGCAGATGCACAACCCGGGTACCCACGAGTCACAACTAGCCGAAGACACTAAGTCCCACAATGTGATAGGTGGCAAGCCTATCGCCAACGGGGCACATTTCCAATCCCGAACAACATTTTTTTTTATTAGAAAATTGAAATAATCCTTTTTACTTTTTGTTGCCCGACCCGGGATTCAAACCCGGGACCTCATGCAGTTAAGTCCAACAACTGAACCGCTAGACCACAGAGGCGACCGCTAGACCAAACTTGATATAGATCATATACCTTATTTGGTTATTTATTGAACTAAAGGTTTCCTTTTTGAACCACGTCATGGGAAATGTATTCATAAAAAGATAGCAAAACACGACTTGCTCATTTAATTTCCTCGCAGTGGCTGCATGTAACGTTTAATTTTAGTTATTAGCGTTGTTTATTTTAGTATTCGTGCTGCTCCTGAATATTTCTCTGTTTTTTAATCACAAACAAGAATAGTGTTTTTCACACATGTAATAAATTTAATCATGTTGTATATTTGTACATCTATATTATATACTTACATACTGTATGTGCGCATAAATTACTACTTTATTATTTTATTACCTCTCCAACCCATTGGCCTTGTGAATTTTAATTGTTTATTTATTTAATTAAATAAGACTCAAAGCCTTCATACGATTGTATTTGAATTACTACAAAGTAAAATTATTTCAAAACTACTATCACAGTTCATAATGCTTCCAAACGCACACATACAGCACATCGAATGTTTCGTTTTCTTGCACGCTTGTGCTATTTTAAAATTGACAATTTTAATATCGCTTGCCATCAGTACCACATTTTACCAAAATTTTCTGTTGTGTACATGAATAATGCAAAACTGATATTTTAATTTATAAAAGCTCAAATAGGTAGTAACTAGAAACATATAAACTGAGGCTGAATTTAAATCACTCATACATATTAATAAACATGTCAAAATGTCAATCTAGCTCGTGTATGATGCTAGTAATATCTAAATATTGCAAGGATTTTATTGAGATTCCAACAATCCGATTTTATTATAGTGATTTGCTTGAACTTTATTAAAATACTAACAGTTTCACGTAGCTTCGCCTGCGTAACTTGGCTTCTGCACCGATTTTAATAAAACATAGCCTATGTCACTCAGGGATAATGTAGCATTCTAAAGGTGAAATAATTTTTGAAATCGGTCCAGTGGTTTCGGAGCCTATTCATTTCAAACATACAAAAAATCAATCCTTTTCTCTTTATAATATTACTATAAATATATTAAGACCTTATATATTTTGTTTAGTTTGTTAGTAGACTTTATTTAATTTAGTCATTTGTGTTACTAAATTGTAATTTAAGAATGTCATTCATTCTCAACTATTGAATTCAATAATTTCACTAGTTTATTGTCACAAAATCGTTGTTCGAAATGTTCATCTTATGTAATGCTGTCCCAGTTTTATACTTGAGCTTTTTCATTACGTGCCATGGCGTTCTGTCGACCTTGGATATTTAAACTTTATATATTTTGTTTAGTATATTTAATTTCGTCCTCTGTATTACTAATTATTCGCAATATAAGAATGTCATGCATTCTCAACATTGAAAATCCATAATTTCACCAGTTTATTGTCACAAAATCATTGTTCCAAATGTTCCTCTTATGTAAAGCTGTCACAGTTTTATACTTTATCTTCTTTAATTAAGTGCCATGGCGTTCTGTTGACCTTGAATTTTCAAAATTTATAAATTTTGTTTGTTTTATTCAATTTCGTACTAATTATTCGCAATATAAGAATGTCATGCATTCTCATAATTTAAAATCAATAATTTCACCAGTTTATTGTCACAAGATCATTGTTCGAAATGTTTATCTTATGTAATGCAGTCCTACTTTTATACTCTAGCTTTTTTCATTAAGCGCCATGGCGTTCTGTTGACCTTGGATTTTCGAAGTTTATATATTTTGTTTAGTTTATTTAATTTCGTAATTTGTGTTACTAAATCGCAATATAAGAATGTAATGCATTGTCAACATTGAAAATCCATAATTTCACCAGTTCATTGTCACAAGATCATTGTTCCAAATGTTCATCTTATGTAAAGCTGTCACAGTTTTATACTTTAGCTTCTTTAATTAAGTGCCATGGCGTTCTGTTGACCTTGGATATTAACACTTTATATATTTTGTTTAGTTTATTTCATTTCGTTCTCTGTTTCACTAATTATTCGCAATATGAGAATGTCATGCATTCTCAACATTTAAAATCCATAATTTCACCAGTTCATTGTCACAAGATCATTGTTCGAAATGTTCATCTTATGTAATGCTGTCCCAGTTTTATACTCTAGCTTTTTTCATTAAGCGCCATGGCGTTCTGTTGACCTTGGTTGAAATTCCTTTGTTCCCAATCTTTTGTTCTTTTCAAGTTTATACATTCACTTCGCTTTCCTCGCAATCACAGTTTGAGTTGTGTATTTCAAAGTGGATATGAACGTTACACGTTGACAGGTTTACAATTGAAACGTGTTATGTTTCCAGATCGGTAAGTTTGCGAGCAAGTCTGGTGAATTCACGCAAATCGATTGTTCCAGTGGCCATGAACCCGAACCACCTCTCTCGTTCGCGTTTCATGGAGAAACGAATTGGGACAAATAATAATCGCAGCTCTCATTTTATCGTAACTTTGTTTTAAGATATTGGAAGGCAAACAAGTAGACGGATTTCCTGATGGTCAAGAATTCACGCCGCCTAAAGACACCAAAGGTGGTAATGGTGCGTTGCTAACATGAGGCCGGGATGTTAGGCCTCGAGCAAAAGTAAGCTTACCGGCTACCTTACCCTCCGAACCGGAACACGTCATGACGTTATGGCGGCAGGAATAGGTCAGGCGGTGGTACCAACCCCGGGGAGGCGTTGCGAAACTCTACCACCTAGCCTGATGTCATGGTGTTAGTGAAATTAAGCCTATGCTCGCCTTTTACGAGCTGCCTGGCAGGAAGGCCGATGGTTTATCCTGCAAAGGAGCCCGATACAACACTGGGAAGACCACCATTCGACCATCTAATACCTTTCTATCATCAGTTCCGAAAATTGATTGTTTGCTGTGACTGTAAAAGTAACCTACACTATTACTCAGTACATTATTGTAAAGACGGGACTCTAAATGAAAAAGGACCGTTAGTATAATGGGCACTATGATTCACTTTAATTTTTTAAAGGCTACATTTAAGCCATTTATATTTTATCTCAACTCTTAAATTACTGAAGTCGCGTATGTGTATACAATGGAAAGACATGCGCTTATGAACACAAATAATACACATGCGCAAAATGGTTTACTTACGTGAATTTAAAAGTTTTTTATCTGAATATACAAAAGTAAAAGGTGACATACTAATTCATCCACACAACCCAAACCAGTGTGTTCTCTGAAGTTAAGTGAACAGTTAGTTATATATATTGACAAGGCTTGGTTAATGACGATTTTTGGAAATTCCAACCCGAAAGAGGAAATAAGAGATGAAATTTTGCTGGAAAGTTGGCCAATTTAAAAGTTGGTGTCTGTGTTTGAAAATTTATTTACTCGTTCAGATACTTAATACCTAAAATATCTTGTTATGTACCATTTACATATTAAACTTGCATTAAGACAATGAGCAAGCAGACGCCTTTACTGATGGTAATGCATTGTTTATAAAATGCGACAGAATAAAATTTTGATAACAATTTTAAGGCTAGGCTTTTTAACCGTTAACGTCAATCCAATAAATTCATAAAAATAAAAAAAATAAAATACATAAAAAAAGACAATGCTTTCTTTCTGCTTCTTGCAATACAAAACTGTGACATTTTGCTTCCTTTCTCTTAATTTTGTATACAATATTTGCCACAGACCAGATGGAAGTTCTTGAAACGTATTGTATTATATTAAAATATATTGTAAATATGTAATTGTATCACAAAGTCTGCCCAGATCTTAATCCTTACCAACATGTATACCTTTTAGAGCCCTGGTTGTTGGTGTGTCTATTTGGTACGAACCGCTTATTATTTTTTTGTTATATGAACGATACCAAAAATATTCAGTACTTTCGACGCTTTGGGTCATTAAAAATGTTGTATCATTTCGCCAGGACTAAGCTTAGCATCATTAAAAATGTTATATCATTTCGTCCAAGTAACCTTTGTTCGATTTCCTCCTAAACATTTTTGCTTCCAACTGTACTTATATGAAGCTAATTGCTCTTACCGAGGTGCCTATCCATTAAATACCTACTAGAAAATTACTACTTTTTATGCAATGGAAACTTTTCTACGATCGTGGCGTCAAGCTGTCAGAGGGAAAAAGTTGTCCTATTTAAGCCTCACGTTTCACATTGCGTCACGAATGTATAAAAGCTGTTATATTAAGAGTGGGTCTGCTCTGAAATGTACAATATTCTGATTATTGTGTTGGGAACATTGAACCCATTATTTTGTTTTTCTTGATGATTCTATTCTTGGAATTTGAAAATGGCGTCGATCTAATTCTTTAAATCTTCAGTGATGTTTAATTTCATTTCTTGATGGATAAGTACTCGCATTTTATTTTGTTGATGCGGTTGATCCGTAGTTCGAAAAACATCTATTTTTACTTTTACCGCCTCGTTGGTCGAGTGGCTAGCGTACACGCCTAACTACATCAACCAATCGCAAGGCTCGGGTTCAATTGCCGACGGGGGCAGGCATTTGTGTGATGAACATTTAGATGTCTGCATTTCCGGGTCTGGCTGCTTAATAAATTTATTCTAGTATCTTTTTAAGTATTTCTATGTATTAGAATCATTGACTAACACCCATAACACAAGCGTATAATTTGCTTACTTTTGGGTTAGATTCAATTTGTGTAACTTGTAGTTATTATATTTATTTATTATTATTATTCTATAAATAGCTAACAAAACTAAAGACCCAGATACATTCAGTGGGTTTCGATAATCCCTATTTGTCAAGTAAAAAGATAATATGAAAAAAATATCAAAGATCAAAAAAATTTGACAGTCACAAAACATTTCGCAATTTTGTTCCATCTGATCAAAATAATGTGGTATCTTAAAAGAAGTGAGCAGCTGCACACGTTCCCCTTCTTACTAATCATTGGACGACCAGGGGTCGTCTATTAAAGGGAGCAATGGACGCGGTGAAAAAAAACATAATAGGATTGCATCCAGGTACCCACGCACGAAAACTATTGTCATGTTTCAACCATAGATTAATAGAAGACGATACATAAAGTATGTTAAGACGGTACTTATTTTAAAGCCGAGTTCAAGCTGCGCAAACGTCCAAGGACAAGCTTTTCAGCGTTCCTAAAAATTTCAGATGTAAATTACTTAGTGGCAGTACTAGTAGTGAGAAAGCAATCTATTTCGTCTACTATCAAAAACATAATCATACAAAGTTTTACAAGTATTTAATGATGCTGTCATGTCTTATAAATCACTAACACTACATAGTATAAAACAAAGTTGCTTCCTCCGTCCCTACAAAGGGACATCGCTTTGTGTGCTTAAAACTTTAAAACTGCGCAACGGATTTTGATGCGGTTTTTTAAATAAAGTGATTGAAGAGGAAGGTTTATATATATATATTTCATAACCGTGCGAAGCGGAGCGGGTCACTAGTAAAACAAAGTCGCGTTCAGCTGTCTGTCTCTATGTAGGCTTAGACCTTTTAAAACGGATTTTTAGCGGTTTTTTTTGTAGATACAGTGATTCAAGAGGAATGTTTTCATGTATTTATTGAAGTTTTTTTTATGATAATGGAAGGCAAACAAGCAGACGTATTTCCTGATGGTAAGAAATTCACGCCGCCTAGAGACACCAAAGGTGGTAATGGTGCGTTGCCAACCTGAGGCTGTGATGTTAAACCTCGAGCAAAAATAAGTTTACCGGCTACCTTACCCTCCAAACCGGAACACGTCATGACGTTATGGCGGCAGGAATAGATAAGAAGGCGGTGGTACCAATCCGGGTGAGTCGCTTCGAAACTCTGTCACCTAGTCAGATGTCACGGTGTTAATGACGGTAAGCCTATGCTCGCCTTTTACGAGCTGCCTGGCAGAAAGCCAGATGGTCTATTCTGCAAAGGAGCCCGGACCAACACGGAGACACACCATGCGAAGCTGGAACGGTCTACTAGTTATCATATGAAAGACAAAGCGTAAAAGTAATAAAGATGTATTTAATTAAAACCATTAGGTACATAATAGAGTGGATATATGAAGAACGTGTAAGCTTGCATGAATTCAATTACTTTGTAGTTGCAATACTCGTATTAATTTTAAGTATTGCGTAATAAATGCCTGTGTGTTTGGAATTTTCTAAATAATAATATGGTACTACTGTTAAAATTATGCGCTTCGGCTTTACACTTTTTACTCTTCTCACTTTATACTTTTATTTTTAAATTGGCTGACCTAATCTAAATTTAAGCGAAATGATTAACTATGTAATAACAACTCTATAGATCTTTAAAACACATTCGGATATACGAAGCTTGACGAATATAGCCGAAGCGCATAATTTAAATAGTATTACTATACGTTGTTGTTAAGAAAGTATGTGATGTGTGCCATATAGTCGAAGATCCGAAGTTAGGTCGACCTACACCGAAGATGAAACCGGTTCAATAGCAAATTTAGTATATCAGAAAATATATTAAAAATAGGTTGCCTGAAAAATCCTGGACTTTTTTTATTTTAATTTTTTTTATATATTTTCTGATAAACTAAATTTGCTATAAAACTGGTTGTAGGGCGACCTAACTTCGGATCTTAGACTAATAACTCCATATATAATAACTCCAAAAGCAATAACCTCCCTCTCCTGTCAGGTTGCATAGGAAGTCAATTAATCTATTAGCAAACACTGAACAGGCACTCCCCACTTTGCTGGTACCCATTGGCCATCCATTATTAGTTAGACAATATATTTGTTGTATACTTCGCCAGTCCAGATTTTATGTTATATTATATACTATGTTAGTAATATGTTGTTAACTAACTCGAAAAAAGGAGGTTCTCAATTCGACTGCATGTTTTTTACGCGAATACTCTGCCAATTGCTAACCAATTTTGATGGTACTTTTCTAAAAAATAGTTCATGATTCCAAGGTAGTACCATATCGTGTTAATCAAGATCCGACTAGTGGCTTTTTGAGGTATAGTTAGTGAATTTTTCTCATATTATTTTAACGAGCTTATTATTAATAAGTTAATATGTGGGTGGGTAATAAAAATTATGTGGGTTATTTTGCTATCTTTTGTAAAAATAATTGTCAAATCGCGACGTGGATCCAATGAAATAGTTATTGTTATAAATATATATAAATAAATTCTATTTTTATTATCCTCTTTCATTATTTTTTGTATTAATGTTTGTCTTTACGTTCTGAGCTCAAGACGACATTTTTATTGGCTTTCCAAATGATTTTTTATTTTAATGATTATGTATATATTATTATTCATTCTTATCCCTCCGTAATTGAAGTTTGATTAATTGAAATCTTGACGCGTTGGAACTTGGCACAATCCGCAAGATCAAGGCCAGGCTACTGGTTATCGTTCGTTGACTACTTCACTCGAGTCAAGTTTTTTTCCTCCTTTGAAGATAATTATATACGAAATACATATGTAACGGAAGTGTAAGAATGTACTATTGATCATTGAGTTTGTTGGGTGTGCTTATGTTTGACTATATTTACTGCTACTGCCTATCTACTCATATGTATTTTGTTTTATATTTACCCCGTGTTGGTCCGGGCTTCGTTGCAGAATAGACCATCTGCCTTTCTTGCCAGCTCGTAAAAGGCGAGCATAGGCTTACCGTCACTAACACCGTGACATCTGACTAGGTGGTTTCGCAGCGACTCGCCCGGATTGGTACCACCGCCTTACCTATTCCTGCCGCCATAACGTCATGACGTGTTCCGGTTCGGAGGGTAAGGTAGCCGGTAAACTTACTTTTGCTCGAGGCCTAACATCCTGACCTCAGGTTGCCAACGCACCATTACCATCTTTGGTGTCTCTAGGTGGCGTGAATTTCTTACCATCAGGAAATACGTCTGCTTGTTTGCCTTCCTATAACATAAAAAAACATAACGTTATATTAACATTAGAAAATTCTTGATAATAAAAATTATAAACTTTCGTCTTATACATAAAAATGAATCACCATTTCCGTGGTCAACCCATTATGCCTGAATGGAGGGACCGATTTTCCTTACCGCAAAACCTCTTAATCGATTTTAATGAAATTTAATATCCATATAGCTAAAGATCTGAGTTCAAACAAAGGCTCTTTTTTCAAACGTCAACCCGCAAAGGGCTGTAATAGAGGATAAAAGTTTATATCATAAATAAATGTCGTATGTCTTCTATGCTGACGAAGTCGCTGACAAACAGCTAAAATAAAAATGAATTGTATTTACTACTAGCTGCTCCGGCGAACTTCTTTCCACCCGTTCAGTTTGTATGGCAAACAATTTTAAATGTTGTTTTTCCCATTTACCCTGCAATTTTCCCCGTTTTTCTCTTCATAAGAACCTTTTCCTGGTAACAACTAACACAATACAAAAAGAATTAGCCAAATCGGTCCAGTCGTTCGAAGTTATGGGCTTACCAACACATTTAGCGATTAATTTTTATATTATAGATTACAATAGTAGATACAAGTAATTGTATTGTACAAAAATAATTATTTGTAATTGCGTTGGGTTAGGTATATTTGTACTAAAGTTGTCTTTAAAAGTGTGAAGTTCAAATCCTTTTGTTTCACCTGAGACTTGTTCGATTTGTAATTTGGCGAGTGTTTCCAGTCTTGGTAGTGTGTCTCGAGGGCGGTATCGTCGCGCGGGCGCGTATCGATCGCCTCTACTCCGCACAGCCGCGGCCTGCATACGAATACGGGAATCGACTTCCACTCTGCCCTTTGTAACTTCCCTGGACCCTCGGACCCCATCATTGTGACAATAACCCGCAAACTTTTATGTCAATGTGTCAATTAATGTTTGAAATTTGCATTTTTGAGGCATCGTTAGCAAATGTTATAGTTTTGGTTTTGAACAGTGACTTCTCTGCCTTTTCAGTATTTATAGATTACATTTTGTGTGGCCGCGTTCCGATCCGGTGGTAGTTTTTAGTATTATATAGACGCGTCACAAGAATCTTTGTATAGATCCATGTGAATAAATATATTTTGAGTTTGAGTTTGAAAATTGTTTCTCGGAGACTATGGAAGTCAATGAAATCGGTTATAGGCCATCCATTTTCCTGTATTTAATTTAAATTGTAATTGTTCTGGAAGGTTGCAGTTTACGTCGATAAATGTATCCTCCTGTGGTCTTGCCAGACAAAAGACGCAAGAATTTAATAATTAAAAGTGTAATTTAGGGAATTTATTTGATTGCGTTAGATTGTTAAGGAAAATAACTACTTTAATAGTAGTTATACGATAATTTTGAATGGTAATCCTTGCACAGTTTCATACTAAAAAGATTACTGGAGTTATGAAACTAAATCAATTTATTTTTAATAATACGGGAGATTCTAAAACAACAGCGGAAACTTGCCCGCATTTCTAAAAAGAAATTTGATTAAAGGAAAATATTTGAACGTTTTGAGATTTTATTGGAGTATGCTCTACTTAATTTCGTAGGGCTCTCCCCAAAACGAGTATAATTTTCCACCCGACAAAGCTACTTATTGTCTCAAGGAAACATTTTCACAGCGCCCTTTAGCGTTACCTTCTAAGTACCATATTCAATTTATGTTTATAACGCTATTCTCCGAAATTAGATGTTTCAAAATGTTTTGACTCAGTTTAAAAAAACGTGATGTTATGTTAACGAATCTTATTGAACATAAAAAATACATTCAAGGTAATATGTTAATGGTTCTTAAAAAATGGCTACTACAAGTACAACTTGATATACACAACATAAATATACATTTGAATCTAATACATTTATCTCAATGTATGTTTCTTGTGGTCATGTGTTTGTCACTGAACTCCTAGACGTCTGGACCGATTTTGATGATTTTTTTGTGTGTATTCACAATTTAGTCTCCTGAAAAATGTTTTTTTAATTATTTTTTTAATAAAAGTGTTTGTTGATTTTGGAATGTTTCACATTGGATCCGACAGGCTGCGCTACTACCGAATCATTAATTACAAGCGATACGAAGTTTGCTGAGTCAGCTAGTACAATTATATAGGTGGAAAAGATTAAAGAAGTACAAGAGCAAGAAACAGAAGTAAAAAGTGTACCTACCTGAATCCTTAAACACGTAAATGTTGCATTAACACGAACCATGCAAGGTTTAATCACACACACGTAGACAACACATGCATACTTTTAGCACACAAGATATGATTTTGGCATCAAAAAATGTCTGATACGCTAATTAAAAGTTCAGGTCAATGCTCTCAAGTCATTTGATCCCATAAATAAGCTTAATCAACAGCGGAATTAAATGATCGAAACGGAAATAGACAACTAGAAGCCGACCACTTTCTTACCGATCTATTACCGATACATAATTGTTATCATTAACATCTTAAGACTAATTTAAACACACAATTTTTACAGTTAACATTTGATTAATGGTAATATAAGAACGATAAGATCAAATATTTTAATTAGATTTTGTAACTGCATTTTCTTTTAATTTTGTATTTGATATTCAAGTGCTTTTTTATGATTATGATATGGATATTCTACTACCAAGTTACATTGAGGAGGACAAACGAATATAACGATTACACGGTATGAATTATGGTTTATGATATAGGTATATTAACATTGTTAAATAGCTGTTGTGATTACATTATTCAGAGAAAGTTTCGTTGATCCCTGGACTTGTAAATGCGAAAGTGTGTTTCTTTGTTTGTGTGTGTGTGTTTGTCTTTCTTTGACGTGAGAAAAGATCGATATTTTAGTGTATTTGCGAGAGGAGATATGATTAGGAAGGAAAGTGACAGACTATTTTTGTCCCTTTAAGAGCAAGCGTTATTATTTATGTCACTTGTCCGCTTTTTTGTGGTAAAAGACTTATAGACACCATAGATGTTATAGGTGTGTTGCTGTCCTATATTAGGGCGATTGTGTAAGTCTACCGGCTGTCCTACCCTCCGAACCGGAACATGACATTGTCATGATGGCAGCAGGACTATCCAAGGCAGTCGATCTCTACCCTGGCAAATTGCTGCACAGCACTCTACTACCAGTGAAAACTTCACATTGTACTTTACTATACTCTAAAAAGTTTCTTTTCGTTCGTCACATTTCTTTTTTATTTAGGTCACTCATCTACACTGGCTTCGACTGAATGCATCTTAATTTATATGCAGCTGCTTGTTTCGAGACCTAATCATGAATATTCTAAACCAATTCTAGACTTTTTTGCTTACTTCGTTGGATAATACAAAATTGTATGACGTGAGCAGTACTCATATACAGATCGATACATCGACGCCAAGTGGTCGGTGGCGCGACGACTGATGGCTGAATGAACTTTCAACAAACAAATCCTTCATTGTATTTGATATGATTTGTTAATATTGTTATTTGTTAATAATATATTGCCATCGTTTAAATATGTGGATGGATGTAGGGACCCGGGAGGCCTAGAATAACATTCCGCTATCAAATTCATCGGGTTTTCGAGGGTGGTGTCAAGAATCCGAAACTGGCGTGTTGGTAATGAATGTGAAAGCTGGACATGGCTGCAAGGGTGGCATTTGGCACTCGATACTCTCTGCCTACCACGTTAAGGATTTGGCGTGAAGTGATAACATCTCACCATTGTTTAATGCTTCACTGCTTTCATAGAAGTACAGTAAAAGTACTAAAATAGAGAATGCTTGAATTCATTGAGTTTCCAGAAACCACCTCATAGTATGATTAAAATAATTGTAAAATAATGCAGCTTTGAAATTTTAAACTAAACAGAATCAACCATTTATATTCATTGTAGAACTGTTTCTATGAATGAAAGATTTGTGTTTTAAAAAAAATATAATCTCTCAAGCTTATTATCTTCCCAGATGTGATGGAAAATATTGGCTGTGATTCAGGAATATGGATATGGGCTATAAATAGTCTTTTGTGACTTGACGATGCTAAAAAAGATAATCCGCACATAGTGATAATATCACCTTATACTTCTCTATAAAAGCCGTTAAAGTCAGTTTAAAATGATTTGTCATTCAGAAAAAAAGCATATCTAAATCTATTTGATATTTTCCATCTTCGGCGCTTGGTAAAACTTCCAAATATTCATATTTTTAAACAAAAAAACACTTGTACTGTTTTACGTATCAGTTATAATTTATTATTTTGTAAGCCTACCGGTTTCGCTTATACAGCATCATCGGGGCTAAAAATTAAACCAAATGCGAGATTCGGGTTCGATTCCCAACGGGGGCAGGCATTTGTGTGATGAACATTTAGATGTCTGCATTTCCGGGTCTGGGTGTTTATTAAATTTATTCTGGTATCTATTTAAGTATTTATATTTAATAGTATCGTTGACTAACACCCATAACACAAGCATATAATTTGCTTACTTTGGTGTTAGGTTCAATTTGTGTGACTTGTCCAGGGATATTTTTTATTTATTTACTTTCCTATAAAAACCGTTAAAGCCAGTTTAAAATGATTTGTCATTAAGAAAAAAAAGCATATCTAAATCTTTTGAGATGTCATATCCGCCCAAGATATTTATATATTCAACCGCTAAATGAACAAAATACAATATGCTAAAAACGTACGTTGAAGTATGGCTTGATGAAATTGTTGGTTAAGCACGTGTCTCGGTGTGATGAGCGCAGATGCCTTGACATTGCCATTTGTGTCGTAGTTTTTAAATAATGCAAACTTTTACACATATAATGTTTATTGTATGTTGTTACGCCTCAGAAAATTAAGAACTCTTGCGTTTATACACAATAATGTAAAAATGTTTTGAATTAGCGGCCCGCCCCGGCTTCGCACGGGTATAAAATATTAATATAAACCTTCCTCTTCAATCACTTTATCTATAAAAAAACCGCATCAAAATCCGTTGCGTAGTTTTAAAGATTTAAGCATACAAATAGATATAGGGACAGAGGAAGCGACTTTGTTTTTATACTGGGTAGGTAGGTATGTAGTGAATTTATTATCAGAAAATGTTTTAAATGGTGTGACTCATTGGTCCAGTTCTGAGAAATTTTCGGAGTGCAAAAATTTAAGTCTTCTTAACTTATATTAAAGAAAGAGGGAACTGATAGACATAGTTAACATATAAGAGAATAGCAATGAAACATTTTATGTAATTTTTAATGCTCTTTGTGAGAAGGACATAATAATTAATAACTTTTTCTTTAAAGGACGATGTTTCTCATGGAAAGAGAACAAGCTAGAATTCGTCGTTTCTTGGAAACTAGGGAGCCTAATTCACAAGTTTTTCTAGCATGTAATTGATCTTTTGATCTACCAAACAATAAAAATATTCCTTGACCGAATGAACTAGGTCGTTGGAAGAGGATCTGCTCATTGCATAAGTCTTGGCGTCTAAGCATGTATGGAACCGGTTTATAAGAAACGTGTTAGGAGGTCCTTTATTATAATGTTACCTACTGCATTATTTACTATTGATAGAAATATTTTCAGTCCCTTATACTTCAATTGTTAAAGAAGAAGATTGCTCTTGTCATCGTTTATAATTGCTGTTAATATTTACAAATTACAAACAGAAATAAATTATTTACACTCAAAATGTATTAATAAATAAAAATATCTAAATAAAAACATTTGTAAGGAGAATTTTGTAGAATTTCGTCATGAAATTCTATAATTTATAAAAAAATTAAACGTTATCCTTACCTGTTGTTAAGTAATACCGGTAATGGCGCGAAATGCTATTAGCTAAAGATCACTGATTATATTCCGCAAGCACATACACTTAAAATATTTTTAAACACAAAATACAAGATGAAACAATTGATAGTATCCCACAGTATCGATGTTACAGCATCAAGTGAAGTTGGAGTTGACCGCTGCGTTGCAGGGGTTCTGGTAAACTGACGGTTGGCGACGCGCCGCGGGCCGCGCGGGTTTCGAGTTGAGGGAGAGCGCCAAACGAATTGTCCGCCTCGTGAGTCGCGTTTGTCCGCGAGCCTGCCAGATACGGAATTCAAAGCGTTTATTCAGAACTAGCTGTGACGGTGAACTTTATTTTGTCAGATACGCGATTCTGAATAGCGTTTATTCAGAACTGTCACGGTGAACTTCGTTCTGTCAGATACGGAATTTTGAATAGCGTTTATTCAGAACTAGCTGTTACGGTGAACTTCGTTCTGTCAGATACGGAATTTTGAATAGCGTTTATTCAGAACTAGCTGTTACGGTGAACTTCGTTCTGTCAGATACGGAATTCAAAGCGTTTATTCAGAACTAACTGTCACGGTGAACTTCGTTCTGTCAGATACGGAATTCTGAATAGCGTTTATTCAGAACTAGCTGTTACGGTGAACTTCTTTCTGTCAGATACGGAACTCTTAATAGCCTTTATTCAGAACTAGCTGTTACGGTGAACTTTATTCTGTCAGATACGGGATTCGGAATAGCGTTTATTCAGAACTGTCACGGTGAACTTCGTTCTGTCAGATACGGAATTTTGAATAGCGTTTATTCAGAACTAGCTGTTACGGTGAACTTCGTTCTGTCAGATACGATATTTTGAATAGCGTTTATTCAGAACTAGCTGTTACCGTGAACTTCATTCTGTCAGATACGGAATTTTGAATAGCGTTTATATAGAACTAGCTGTTACGGTGAACTTTATTCTGTCAGATACGGGATTCGGAATAGCGTTTATTCAGAACTAGCTGTTACGGTGAACTTTATTCTGTCAGATACGCGATTCTGAATAGCGTTTATTCAGAACTAGCTGTTACGGTGAACTTTATTCTGTCAGATACGGGATTCGGAATAGCGTTTATTCAGAACTAGCTGTTACGGTGAACTTCGTTCTGTCAGATACGGAACTCTTAATAACCTTTATTCAGAACTAGCTGTTACGGTGAACTTCGTTCTGTCAGATACGGAATTCTGAATAGCGTTTATTCAGAACTAGCTGTTACGGTGAACTTTATTCTGTCAGATACGAGATTCTGAATAGCGTTTATTCAGAACTAGCAGTTACGGTGAACTTCGTTTCACTTGTTCAGTTTGTATGGGAAAACATTTTTTTTGCTTACAGTCAAACGGGATAAAAAATACCCTATACCTGTCACCTGGTTCTAATTTACCTCCCCATAAATTTTCAGCCAAATCGGTTCAGCCATTCTTGATTTATTATTAGTATAACTTATCCCGGCCTATTGTTTTATACTATGTATTGATTATTTGGTTAACTTTTTCCTTTTTGTTATTTTCAGATCCTATGGTTTTTGTTTTGTTATCCTGTGTGTTTTATTTTTTTTTTTTCAATTTGGAATAGTCATGTGTAATGTTTTCTTTTTAGTTTATTTGTTAATATTAAATGAGAGCATCATCTTATCGTAGGTAAGATATAATTAGAAAGATTTTATTTAATTATTTATTGCATATATTTTTTAAACAAAGAAACACTTGTACTGTTTTACGTATCACTTATAATTTATTACTTTTAAATAGCCTACCAGTTTCGCTTATACAGCATCATCAGGGCCCGATTATTTTTTTTGAGTTTTTGCCCTGATGACGCTGACAAGCGAAACCGGTAGGCTATTTAAAAGTAATAAATTATAAGTGATCTGTGATACGTAAAACAGTACAAGTGTTTCTTTGTTTAAAAAACGAATATTTGGAAGTTTTACCTAGCGCCGACGATGGAAAATCTTCTTATATATAAAATCAATTGCTGTTCGTTAGTCTCGCTAAAACTAGAGAAAATCGGGACCGGTTTGGCTCATTTGGGTTTTGAATTATTTGTATAAACCCAGGGAAGGTTTAAAAGATAAGAAAAAAGGAAAACCTGCGAGGAAACTAGGAAAAACAGCATTTTAAGTTATCCCACACAAACAGAACGGGTAGAACGAAGTGCGCCGGGACATCTAGTATCAAATATTTATTGCACACTTATTTCGAAACTTACGAGAAGCTTTCGTACATAGAAAGAGATGAATAGAAATGTTTAAAAGTTGAGTTTATTTCTGAATGTACACATTTCCAGCCAACCCAGTTAATGCTGTTCGATTTTTTACTATGTAACACACGAAATAAGATATTATTTTATAATCTAAAAAAAAGGACAAATAATTAATTAGAATCACGAAGGCCAGGTTATTACATGTAAGTCTCATAACTAATAAGATTTTATTTTTATCGCCAGAGTATTTTTTGTCTATTCATAAAACTATTAATCATTCACCTCATAAGCATGTACATGTAAGTACGTAAGTATGTAAATAGGTTTCAATAAAATTATATTCGAATGGAGTTTCTCCGCGATATAACATTTTTTATTTCACGTTAGTATTTTGGCATTAGTCAAGTAGAAATTTGCATCAAGTTAACCGACTTACCAAAATCGGGTTTCAATTATTCAAAATAAATCACAAGTCGTCAAAAAAAGTCATGTCGAGTCTTGAGTGAAGCGGTGGCCTCATTACTCAAGCTCATGTAGTGAGATTTGGCGGTAACGAAGAAAAACACGATACGCTAATTTCTTCATGATTATTTCATTTGCGCACTTTGACTAAACAAAATTGTACAAAATTCCACCAAAATTCACTAATGTCACTCAATATCAACACGAAATTCAATAATTATGAAAAAATTTCGACCATGTTTTGTCTCGATGGCGCCAAAACTCTCCATATAATATTTAAAAATCTAACCTCCTGTACGAAAATATTTGTATAAACTTATCAGAATGCTGACGCCCACCCGCCCGGAGTCCGGACCCATCCCTTCCAAGACAACGTTAGTGCTTCCCTTGTCGTGTCCCATGCTGGAGAGTAACGTGGCTTAACACCCATAAGATACATAGGTCTTATTGATGCCTATGGTGCCTTTAGGCGACTGCCTTTGACCATCAGAAGGTGCGTTTGCTTTGAGAGGGGAGAGGGGTGTTATGAGTGTGACGAGTCTGTTTGTGTCTGTCTTTGGCATTATAACTTTTAAACGGATGGACCGATTTCGATCCGGATTTTTTCTTAATTGAAAAAAGATTACCGCAACATGCTTATTAAATAATTGATAGAAGATATCGTTACATTGCAGAAATCTATAGGTACTTACTTAAATCCAGGTACTTAAATCGCCTCTGTGGTCTAGCGGTTCCGTTGTTGGACTTCACTGCATGAGGTCCCAGGGTCGAATCCCGGGTGGGCAACAAAAAGAAAAAAAGGTTTTTCTAATTTTCTAATAAAAAAAAATGTTGCGCGGGATTGGGAATGTGCCCGGTCGGCGATAGGCTTGCCTCCTATCACATTGTGGTACTCAGTGTCTTCGGCTAGTCATGGGTGCCCTGGTTGTGGCTCTGCCTACCTTTTTGAGGATATGGGCGTGAAGATGAGTTTTTTTAGAATTACGAGTGTTTAGTTTTTTTTGGCGGAATTGCAAATTAAGTAATTCTGTTTGGATTTATGCTTACAAAAGCGTTAGGTCATGATCTTAAAAATGAGCCGTCCAAGTACACAGAAGCCAACTGGCATTTAACCAGAAAATGTTTATTGATACTGTTATTTCGTATTTGTATGTTCTTCACTGAATACCGATGTTATTGGTGTAGGTCGTGGGCTGACGCCAAATTGGTATTATTTTTAAATTATACAATAATTTCAAGTGAACTTTTAGAAGAGTTTCACACGGATTAAAACATTGGTTTGTATCAGTGTGGAACGTAGTGGTCTAGCGGTTCAGGTGTTAGATTTGACTGCATGAGGTCCCGGGTTCGAATCCCGGGTCGGGCAACAAAAAGAAAATTGGGTTTTTCCAATTTTCTAATAAAAAAAAATTTTGGTCGGGATTGGAAATGTGCCCGTTTGGCGATAGGCTTGCCACCTCTCACATTGTGGGACTAGTGTCTTCGGCTAGTCGTGGGTGCCCTGGTTGTGCCTCTGCCTACCTCTTCGGGGATATAGGCGTGAAGTTTTTTTTACTTTTAACGTTACTTATGGGACTGTTTCTATAAGAAACAGACCCCTAAAATACGTTAAAAGGTCCCCTAAATATAGGGGCTCTTGGTGAAATTGGGCATAAGTGTCTTCGTCTAGTCGTGGGTTATTGGCTGTACTCTCTCACTGCCTACATATCCGGGAATATTGGCGTGAAGATACTTTACGTAAAATGTATCCCCGTTTACCTTGCTCATGGCGGTCATAGCATCCCCATCACGCGTGAACGTATATATACAATGTCGCTAATTATTTTTACAGTGTTAATTAATGTCAAGAGACGGTTCTTTGAAGAGAAGAAGAGGAAAAATAAAAAAAGCAATACTATTTTTTCCACAGAAACTTAGTAGCTGCTAATGTCAAGCAACAAAGCTCGCCGGGTCGGCTAGTGTATTATAAAAATGCTGTCAACGTTATCGAAAACTTGTTCCCTGAATGGTATTTCCTATCGATATCTGTAAGGAAATTGGGTATTACTTTAATCAATTTCCGTCACAAATTAAGCTATTTCGTTACACTGCGGTCGAGTTACAAATAAAAAGGGAGGTGGTAAAATTTCGGGGTAAATAAGAAGTGTTTTAAAGTTAAAGTAAGGTGATATGGCCGCCGCACCTTCCGCCCGTAAATTGGCACATGGATTAGAAATTATTTTTTGAAGTACCTTATTAATCTTTATATATATAATTCTTCTGTGAGTGTGTTTGTCACTGAACTCCTTCTAGACGAGTGGACCGATGTCGATGAAACTTTTTGTATGTGTTCTAGGGAATTCGAGTATGGTTTAGATTCACAATTTGGTCCACTAGAAACTGTTTTTTTATAATTAATTCTTTAATAATAAGTAGTTGTTAATTTTAGAATGTTTCACATCGGATCCGACAGATTGCGCTACTGTCTAAGCATTAATGTCAAGCGATACGAAGTTTGCTGGGTCACCTAGTTTATTTATGTTTCATCAATCTCTATATATACTTCTATACTAATCTCTACTAATACCTATTATAAAGAGGAAAGATTTGATTTTTTTTATTTGTTTGAAATGAATATGCTCCGAAACTACTGGACCGATTTCAAAAATTCTTTTACCTTTAGATACTGATGATGATGATGCTTCATTATCCTTGAGTGTCATAGGCTTTGTTTCATCAAAATCGGTGTAGTAGAAGCCAAGTTACGCAGGCGAAGCTGCGTGAAACTGCTAGTAGGTATATATAAAAAAACAATTCCTATTCGTTAGTCTCGCTAAAACTCGAGAACGCCTGAACCGATTTGGTAAATTTTGGTTATGTGTTCAAGTTCAGGGAAGGTTTAAAAAATAACACAAGGGAAAAACTGCGAACTTTTCCCATAAAAACTGTTCGTAGTTCGCCGGGACAGCTAGTTTACTTTAAGGGCGGAAGTATGTAAAGCGATTTTAATTAAGTTCGTCATAGAAAAAATAGGATCTTGGACACCTAATCTAAATTTATTTCAAATAACATTTTAATAGGCAACAGAGCTTGACTTTGTTAGTATCTACGTATCTACGTAAGATAATCTTATAACGCAATTTTCATCTTATTTAAAAAGTCGAATTGAATTCCAAGTTTGACCGCCTCGTTGGTCGAGTGGCTAACGTACACGCGTAGCTACATAAACCAACCGCGAGGCTCGGGTTCGATTCCCGACGGGGGCTTGGATTTGTGTGATGAACATTTAGATGTTTGCATTTCCGGGTCTGGGTGCTTATTAAATTTATTCTCGTATCTATTTAAGTATTTCTATGTATCGTTGACTAACACCCATAAAAAGCATATGATTTGCTTACTTTCGGGTTAGATAGAATTTGCGTATCTGGACTAAGGAAATTTATTTTATTTCACTTGCTACTCAAGGGCCAGGGATGATATATAAAAAATATTATTATACCTAATCGGAATCTTTATGATCTGGCGCCAAAACAAAACATTCCTTTTTAGAGCTTCCGACTCTTCGTTGCTCAGTTACTAACGATGACTTGTGCATCGTCTATTAATAGTAGTTTAATAATAGTACAAGCAACAATTGCCAGTAGTTTAAAAAAACTAAAGAATACTCTTAGTAGCTGAACTAAAAAGAAGAAGATTTAGTTTCCAGCGACCTTGTAGAAAAGTTAAAAACAAGTAGCTTTGCCCGCGGACTATTTTTTGTAATTTATTTTGATCTTTAAGTTTCTGTAAAATTTCATCTTAATCCGTTCAGCAGTTTTTGTGTGGAAAAAGTAAGAAACATCCATCCATTGTAACGAACTTTTGCATTCTAATATCAGTAGAATGATAGATAGACAGATAGAGTAGATGACAGATAATATAAATGCGTTTTAGTTTTTTAATATTATAAATCGTCTACACAGTCATATTGAGTTCAGCAGGGTTAGAACTCACTTATACAAACACATTGGCGGATTTCCCAATAGGCCAAGTAGGCCCGGGCCTATGGCGGCAAAATTTAGGGGGCGGCAAAATTTGCTCTGCTCAGAAAGCCATGCAAAAGACAATTTGGGAATAACGATTTATTTTTAAAGAAAGAAACACTTGTACTGTTTTACTTAGTAGTTACTTACTCAGTAGTTTAAGTTTTAGCCCTGATGATGCTGTATAAGCGAAACCGGTAGGCTATTAATTACAAAGTATTAAATTATAAGTGATAAGTAAAACAGTACAAGTGTTCCTTTCTTTAAAAATATGAATATTTGGAAGTTTTACCAAGTGCCGACGATGGAAAATATCAAATATAACGATTTATTGCTTTTCACAAATAGAAGTGGTAAGAATTAGTAGGTATCTAAAATACTGATTTAGATATTTAAATCATTAACTTATTATCGTTTTTTTTTCAGTTTTATTAAATTTCTATAGTTGATTTAATTTTGCATGCTTTACAGCAAATAAGGGGG
>NJDD01037687.1:65306-75315 GCA_002245505.1 Calephelis nemesis
CGGTCGCACGCGGCTGCTCTCCTCGCACACCACCTCCGACCACACGCGCAAGGAGCATCACTCCAGCGCTGAATCTTTTGCATCCGCCGAGGATCAGGTATGCACTGGCAGTTAAAACTTTTCGCTTTCTTAACTCAACCTTCTTAAATAATTTTGTAACAACCTTAACACACATATTCCGCAAATAAATATATTTTCTTTCTTTCTTTAACCTCCACAGTTAAATTTATGAGGACCATTTCTGTACTAACTTCTGCGTTCACAAACACTCACTTCTGCCGTGTATGAGGTACATAACTTCATATTTACGTTTCCCGATCAATGAAGTAATTAAAGCAAAGTGAATTTCGCTTCTTCTCAAGTTCAGACACGTTCACATTCACATTTTAGTTTGAGGTAGTGGCATAAGGTATTCTACAATCAATGCAGGGTGATGTCAAGAACTCTGCAACCTGCGTGTTTGTGTGAAAAAAGTAACAGATATGGTGGATCTTGGGCAGGTTTCCAATGATCGAAACCCTTCGCACTCAATTTGCGCGGTAGGATTGAACCTACCTCGAAGGAACGTAGTGTGAAGTTATATGTAGTTATGTTATCTAATATCAAAATATGATTTTCAGGTAGCAGATCTAAGAGAGTTTGATGAACTTGCTGATGCTTTACCGGAGTTAGAAAATCTAGAACTATATCAGATGGCGGTTAAGCAATTGGAAAAGGGTATTCCTTACAGGTATGTTATATTTGTATCCTGTTTGCGGTTTAAATTTTGGAGGTTTATAATTGTATGAGCTTGGTGCGCATTGTCCAGGAACCTGCGCACGCACGTGGTGGGGTGCGGGTCGGAGGCGGAGTTCCTGTGCAAGCTGCACTGTCTGCGGCTGGCGCTCCAGCGGGTCTTCCGGGACCCCTCCGCCTGGGCCTGGTTCGTGGACGCCGGGAGACAAGTCCTCACTGATCTTCTACTATTCGCTGACAAGGTTTGTATTTCACGCATCACGTCATCCTTAAACGAAGACCGCATCCAAATAATTAAAATACACGCGGTGTTTACGTGTAAATGTTTAATACAATTAAGTAACTTAACTTATTATGCATGTTAAAATATATATTTTATCATTGTACTTAAACGTTGGTAAGCCATTTAAATAAAATAAATAAATACTTAGGAGGGGAGACATAGAGTTCACTAAATGTGACAGTATGAACTGAGCTCAAGTTTGAGAGAATTTCCCTTTTTTATCTACACTTTAAAAACATTACTAGCCTTCGTTATATCGGGGAAAAGTTCGGACAATTTATGCATGAATATTATGATTACGAAAGAGTGACTTTTATATCATAAAACAAATGTGAAACTTACTTATGTTTTTCATTACAAAAGAGCTAAATAAATTTTAGCATAGGTTTTCCGGGGAAGTACGCAAACAAATAAAATACAACGGTTAACACATTCTAACTTTTTGTAGGATATGTATATTTTGTTCAGGAACCAAAGGAATTCCTTGTGGCTTACGAAGAAATGGTGTCATGGACGACGGACGGCCCCAACTGGAGTGTTATTGAAAATGAACTCTCAAGTAAAGGTGTCAAGGTATTTTAATTTCGTCTCTATTGTGTAGTATATAAGATATCTTAACATCTTTATTGACAGAAAGTTGATTGTTAATCTTCTTTACAATACAATATTTAAACTTATGCCATATTTACATCTGTGTGTAATCTTTTGTAAAAAAATCATAAGACATATTTAACTCGTATCATTCGCGGTATCATTCATTTATTGAAATACTAGCTGCGCCCCGCGGTTTCACCCGCGTAAGTCCCAATTCCGCGGGAACTCCGGGATAAAAAGTAACCTATATGTTATTCTGGGTCTTCAGCTACCTACATACCAAATTTCATCTTAATCGGCTTTGTAGTTTTTGCGTGAAAGAGTAACAAACATCCATACATCCATACATACAAACTTTCGCGTTTATAATATTAATAGGATAGGATTTACGAAATTCAGAATAAAAAAATTTGTAAATCACTTAAGTTTGAGAAATAAAATTTTACTATCGGTTAAAGAACTCCCTAACTTCTAAAAAAGTAGAGTATAATATATATTATAGTATAGTACCCACAACCGAACCGAAGATACGGTATCTCACAACCGGACACATTGGATATGTGTCAGTTTGCCAATTTTGTTACGCCATAATACGTATACATATTTTTTGGCGGAAAATTGCAAATTAAATTATTTTATTTCGATTTAAATGTGAAGGTAGACAGGTCAGCAAGGATCGTGACATTTGGCTTTGAATACTCTCTGCCTACTTTAGGATAATTAACTATTAAAATATTAAGTAACATTTATGTTGGGATTTCTCGTAGTTGAGAGACTCCCGTGTAGTTGATGATGAATCGCAAGTTATCACTAAAACCACTATCACGTTAAACGTTTATTTAGCTGATAAGTACAAGTTGTTGATAGGTACGATATTTTGTTGCGACTAACTCATAATAATTCATATGCCCTCTTTATACAGCGATCGCGCTGTATGAGCATTTTTGTCTCATACAATTTATGAAACGTTATTTGTATTTCTATTATATTTCACTACTTACATGTTCAAAACGCCGAAATAAATTTGGGCATTGGTCAAAGACTCAAGCTATGTAGCAAGCAAGCAATGAGTAGACACCGTCTGTGGACACTTTCGGCTGACGTAACCATCCAGCGCGCCATATATCTTTCCGAACGCTCAAGTTCAAGTTTGCGACTTACATCCTATAGTTTGATAGGCTTCGGTTTGATATTTTTAGGGTATATTTTAACGTTACGTATGGGACTGTTTCAATATAAAATAGTGCCCTAAATACATTAAAAGTTCCCCTAAAATATAGGGGCTCTTGGTGAAATCGGGCATTAGCGTACATTCATTATCTAGATACCCTTTAAGTTACGGCTGGGAGCCGCGTCCGTCAGTCGCGTCCGATAGTTTGTTTCCAGCTTTAGCGTCCCTACACTCTACACTTCTCCGACTCATTCTCGAGTCCTCGAGTTTCATTCGTAATGGGCATATGTACCAATGTGACCAGCATAGTGTGTGTGTCAGGTGCTGACGTTCTACGACGTGGTGCTGGACTTCATCCTGCTGGACGCGTTCGAGGACCTGGCCGCCCCGCCCGCCTCCGTGCTGGCCGTCGTGCGCAACCGCTGGCTCTCCGACGGGTTCAAGGAGAGCGTGAGTACTCCATACTTTCACTTCATCTATATATTAATACGTGATGCCAAAAACTTTGGACCCCTTTTTACGAAAATTGCGAGGACGCAGGAGCATAAAATTTGGCACACTTATATTTTATGTGTAGGAGAACGCTAATATTTTTCAATATTACCCACACTACCGTGCATTTGACACACACAAACAATTATATTGATTATAACGAAAAAGATCACAGATGGCGCACTAAAAAGTTTGGAAACAAAGTATGTAGTTGGTCTTGAGAAATTAAGATGGCATTCTTATCAACAAGATATTAAAATTTATTATGGTCGAATTTCGACTAACGGGCGACCACGAGTTTATATAAAGATGAATGAAACGCAGTAAAACTGCAAAAACTACGAAGAAACCTATAAATGCAAAAAACTATGATGCGTTACCATCCATACTATTAAGTCCAAGTATCCATAATATTAAGTCTGTAAGTCTGTTTGCTCCTTCACGGTTAAACAGATGAAAGCGGTTTCGATGTAATATTATATTCATATAGCTAAAGATCCGAGTTCAAAATCAATCCCAAAGATGTGAAAATTTGTATAAAAATCGTACTATAAAATCATTCTACGCTGACAAAGTCGCAGCCAAACAGCTAGTACTAAATATGTTAAATACAACTATTCTAAAACTTAATAAAATTTTAATAATTACTATACCAACCTACTTAACTTTACTTGAAAAATATTGTCCACGGTTCTTATTTTTTTTAAACTGGTTCTTTTCCATTTCACCTTTTTTTGTGCAAATTTCTTGTTTACACTTAACATACGCTCCTTTAAACGGTTTTCGGTCATTCTGAGAGTTACAGCCATGTAAACGCTTTTCTGGGGAGCGAGACCACTGTCCCCTCTGCCTGTACCTCGTTACACCCATTGCACTATATATTTCGTTCGAGTCTGGCAAACGAAAAGACTCAAAAAGGCGACAAATTAAAAAAACAACCTATTATGTGCTCATGGTAAGGACTCTGATGGTAAAAATTAACCGTCACTTACGTGTTACGGGTGTGTCTATTTCTTATAGCTTAAATTTTAAGCCAAGTGAGCAAATCTACCAGACTACCTTGGTCTCCAGTAGATGTAACATTCGCAAGCACAGATTTCCTGGCAGTATGAGTAAAGCCTAGTAATAATCCTAACGAACTTTGCACAGTACTCTAAGGTGATCCTAGTTATGTCTAACTGTAATAGTGAAATAATCCAGTAATCTAAAATATGACTGGGAAAAGGATCGATATGTTTTTTACTGGCAATATTGTAATTTCCAGGCTTTAACAACTGCTGTATGGTCAGTGATCAAAGCGAAACGGCGATACCTCCAGTACCCCGACGGTTTCATGGCCCACTTCTACTCCATATCGGAGCATCTGTTGCCAGTCCTGGTCTGGGGCTTCCTGGGGCCGAGGGAAAGGTTGAGGGACGTCTGCGAAGCTTTCCAGTCGGAAATCGTCGGCTTTATCACAGACCTGTTCAACTTTCACAAAAGTCGGTATACTACTGTTGATGATTTAGCGGAAGATGTAATGGTACACGCGAAAGCAAGACTCGCCAATATCACTGATAAATTGGCTTTGAGGGTTTAGACTGGGCGAGGACTGAGTGAAGAATAGTGGATATGGCTGGTTGGACATAGTCCGTGGAGGCCTTCGGTGGAGCTAAGAGTATTATGGGATTCAAAAATACTGTCCGATGTTGATGTCTTTGTATAGGAGTACTGTTTTTGATATATCGAGGAATTGTGAAAGAGACAGAGTGACATTTTCTTAACAGTTAGAGAGAGGGGGGGAGTAAGAGAGAGAGAAGGAGGTAGAATTCTGCTAGACCATTAAATGGTCCATGTTTTCATCTGCTTTTAACATTCTATCGCACATCGGATAATATTTTGGAATCGGCAAATATTGCATTTCTCTTTAACTAGCTACTTAGTAATAAATATTACGTAATAACTATATTTTAAGTATAACCAATGCTTTTAAAGCAATTTATTAATTGAACAAATTGTAACTTAATTAGCTGTATATTTACATATTAAATGCGTTTTTATTAATGTAAGCTTCAAGATTAGTTGGGTACAGTGGAAATCAAATAAGTGTGCAGCTCTGAAGTTAGCTACAAATGAATTTGGAATTGTTAAAAGTATGAAAAATCATCCAACGCGCATGCGCGTAGCTGCGTACGTTTGGTTTGAATCGAAGAAATAATGGTTCAGTTAGTTTATTAATAATAAATGGTATATTTGCAATTTAATAGTATTTAAACCTAAGAGCAATAACGGTATATGGTGTAATATTCTAACATTCCTAACGCAGTTGCTTAAGGACATAGATATAACGGAGAGGTTAGATTTTACTGATGTATTCTTAGCATTTAATACTGTAAGCACTTATTAAGAGGTTTTTCTGTGGAATTGCCGTTTATAAAAGTTTTTTTTACAAATGCGTACTTTGGTAAAAAAAAATATAACAATAGTTAGAATTGCGCATCCCCCCTACCCGGATGAGCTGCAGCACTCTCTACATGACTTTTTCTCCCCTGTAACTTGCTGACTAACGATAGTATATTCTAAACACCCGAAACCAGAGAAATGTACTCGTATCACTACCACATTTTTTCAGGTTCGCCTCTGTGGTCTGGCGGTCCAGACATTGGATTTTGACTTCATGAGGCCTCGGGTTCAATTCCCAGATCGGAAAGTAAAAAGAAAATGTTGGTTTTCCAATTTTCTAAAAAAAACATTGGTCGGTATTGGATATGTGCCCGGTTGGCGATAGGCTTGCCACCTATCACATTGTAGGTCTAAGTGTGTTCGGCTAGTCGTGGGTGCCCTGGTTGTGCCTCTGCCTACCTCTTCGGGGATATGGGCATAAAGATATTTTCTGACCTGAAAACTAGATCGACTAGATTCAAATGAACTTTACAGTTTTTTTTTTCATCTTAGCAATTAACAGTCTAACGGCAAATTCATAGGAAAAAACCTAATCTTATATCGCGATTCATATCGCTAGAAAAAAGCTAGGTTTATCTAATGACAGTTAATTTCCTAATCCTCCATAATTCTAGTGTGTTTTCGAAAACTTTTCTGCCAATAATTGCTTTTTGCCTACTATTTATAAATATTGTAATCGTTTGAACAAACTATACTACAGCTAGAGCACTTGCCCTGTGCTTAGGTTACATTTCTTTAAATTTTAAAGAAAGAAAAATAAATGAAAACCATTTCCTTTTTTTTTTAATTTATAGAAACTATACTAAAATTATATCGCGCTTTTTTTTCTCTGTAAAGAATAACATGTGTGCAAAATTATACCATAATTTTTAAATGAACCTTAATTTCGTTAAGAAATATAATTTGCTAACATCAAATATCTACCATACTGCAAGATCATGACGAGTATGATCTGATCAAGATATCGACGAATAAAATGATAAGAAATCGATGAAATTAAGTTTGAAATAAAAAAAATATCATTTCCTACAGTTTGCATTGAATTTTTTATTGGCTAATCTTAATTCTTGTTCTCTTTTAGCTCCTAAAAAGAGCTCGCAACTCGAAACTCTTACATTCGCCTTCCTTGACACGGTGTGTACCCGGCTTAAACTATTTAGACATAGACAATGTAATAAACGAGACATTACACGTAGAGTGCCCGCCAGATAAGTCTGCACGCAAAGGCACTGCTGACGTTGGCAAATATGGAAATGTATTTATAAAAAATCACTTCTAATTTTAGCATACATTAAATGGATACTGTACAGTAAGTACATAGTTGTATTTCATATTTATAATATTGCTATGCTATTACATTTGCAAGGAAGCTGTAACTTATGTATTTATTGGAACCACTCTTGTGTTGGATTTCACGTATATTTCACAAATAAACTGGTTATTTATAATTATTTACAAAAGGTATCTTCTCCGTTAACTACAGTTCAAGATACTTGAGAAAATAACATTTTTTTTATGTTATAGGAAGGCAAACAAGCAGACGGATTTCCTGATGGTAAGAAATTCACGCCGCCTAGAGACACCAAAGATGGTAATGGCGCGTTGCCAACCTGAGGTCAGGATGTTAGGCCTCGAGCAAAAGTAAGTTTACCGGCTACTTTACCCTCCGAACCGGAACACGTCATGACGTTATGGCGGCAGGAATAGGTAAGGCGGTGGTACCAATCCGGGCGAGTCGCTGCGAAACTCTACCACCTAGTCAGATGTCACGGTGTTAGTGATGATAAGCCTATGCTCGCCTTTTACGAGCTGCCTGGCAAGAAAAGCAGATGGTCTATTCTGCAAAGGAGCCCGGACCAACACGGGGAAAAAACATGGTAGCAAACAAGTACCGTAGACCAGCACTCGGCAACCCACGGCCCGGGCCACTTGCGGCCTGCTGACGTCTTACTTGAGGCCCGTGAATGTTTTGTTAATCCTATTAAGATTATAAATATATATAAAGTTTGTATGTATGGATGTATGGATGTTTGTTACTCTTTCACGCAAAAACTACAAAGCCGATTACGATGAAATTTGGTATGTAGGTAGCTGAAGACCCAGAATAACATATAGGCTACTTTTTATCCCGGAGTTCCCGCGGGATTGGGACTTATGCGGGTGAAACCGCGGGGCGCAGCTAGTAAGTTATAAATATCAAAATAAATGCATGCACGTATAGTGAGGATTCAGCTTTAAGAACACGCTTCTCTCCACCCATTTTCTTTTTTTTTCTATGGGACATGACCAATTATATGTACTTAGGTATATTTGACTTCTAGGGTTAATATCACATGTAATAAGGTGGGCCTTCAGTTTATTTTGCCCCTGTGTGGCCCTTGTCCGCTAAAAGGTTGCCGACCGCTGCCGTAGACCGTGATTTTCAAAAATACCTTCATTCAATATTTCATTTGACAAATGTTAAATTAATTCCAATTTTTCCGCGCGCAGATTTATCTTGCGGGCTTTCTAGGTAGATATATATTTATATATATATATATATATATATGAGATTATGTTTATAAATAACTAGACATATATTTTTAAATTATTTTACTGTTAGATTATGTGACATTTTATGTTGTTTGCGAAATTGGTTTTATTCATGATTTATATCAAATATCTATATAACCATTCGCCAAAACTAAGAAACATATAGGAACACATGTAAATATCTTGTATGTTATAGTGTCTGCTGTTGCCAATTTTGAATTTTCAGTCAAGGATTACTTTAAGCCTTAACATTTATACTAAAAATGTGTCATGAGTTGACATTTATACTAAAAATGTGTCATGTAGTAACATTTATACTAAAAATGTGTCATGAGTTAAAATTTATACTAAAAATGTATCATTCGAGTTAACACTTATACTAAAACTGTAATGAGTTTTATGAAATTACAAAATGTCACAACTAGTGTCACAAATTAGTGGTGTTAATTTATTATTTATAGGGATGCTAGACGGCTGTAAACATTGGATTGCATTCGTTTGGACTGTAGATTTAATCCAAATTTGATAATAATCGGAAGACGGAAAGTTTCCTCCAAGGTCACGTTTATGTGAAGGCGTGTTTGCAACCGCCTGGAACATCCTTTATATTTATTTATTTATTGTGGCATCTTTTCTTCGTCGAACGTTTGATGAGCTCAATCTGTAGAAAATATGTAATCAAAATAGTATGTGTGTTTGTTTAAAGATAAGTACTATCTGCCTTAATTTAATGCAATACTGTAAAGTTATGTACTTACTTGTAAATATATTGTTTATAAATATCAGGGAATATTTCATTATACTTGTAGGTACCTATTTTTAATATAAGACAAAAGGAAAAGCTGATGTTTCATGATGGTAAAAGATAACCGATGTCTTTGTACAGTGTTTTATCGGGCTGTTCCACTTGTCTCTACCAACGTATCCCCCCTGGTGTGTAAGAGTGGAATTTTTTTCCACTTATCGCTACTGGTAGAGATAAGTGGAAACACATTTCCACTTATCCCTACTGCATGGTCTTTACTATCAAGTACATTTCCGTACATAAATAGGTATAACATTATGATCTCTTTTGTGAGAATGATTAAGATAGCGAATAACTATTTCTGTCAAATGTCATTAATAGAAAATAAGAGTCATTACATTACATTACAGACTGCATTTATCAAAGCTCAAAATATTGACATTTTCGTTTTCGCCCATTTAATTTCTAATTACTTATTATATTGTTTTAAATATAAAAATAAACGATGTCAGATGATGTCGTATATATAGAAAGAGGAAAAGGCAGAGTTTTGCTCTATAATGGTTTCCAATATCACAAAAAGAAAGATTATAAAAACGGAACACAGTATTGGAAATGTGCAGTTACAAAGAAAACTAAATGTTGTGGATCTCTAACTATCAATGTAAGTCAATATATTTTATCAAGATTAGAAATATTTATTTTATAAAACATATATAGGTATTATATTTTTATGCGTTTTCAAAATGGATTTAAATTCATTTCAGAATCATACCGTCATTATTAAAGAAGTCGCACATGCTCCAACATGTATCAGAGATATATGTAAAAATGAAATCGATCTACGTCTTAGTAAATGCAAAAAAGCTGTAGCTGAGAACCCTACTAGGCCTGTCACTAAAATACTGGATATGGTATCTGGCATACAAAATGATACCTTGGATTTTGTTTGTAAAGTCCCGGAATTCGTCAATGTGAAATCCGGTCTTTATAAACACAGAAACAAACAGGTGGA
>NJDD01037687.1:108730-119741 GCA_002245505.1 Calephelis nemesis
AAAATAAAGTGTGTGATTAAATATTTTTTTTAAAAAGAAGTTTGACTTTTCCGTTATAACAGTTCGTAATCTAAGGTGGTTGCAACTCAAAGCATTTACTAAAACGACAATCGGACAGTGATTGTTGCGTTGATGTTCCACATATCAGTAACCTGAACTAAGACTATGTACCTATTTTGACAAGTTTTTTTCAGCTTTAAAGAGGTTGACGTCTCGTGAAATAGTGATAATAACAAGAAAATCTCTGGGCTGAAACCAATCTATCACAACGCTGTCAGGCTTATTAGTAACAATAGTCCTGTCTGTAATGATAGACCGGTTCCAGTAGACTGTTCTAAGGAACTGGTCCGATGCATACTTGTTTACTACAAACCCTTTAAAACCGACAAGTCCTTAGTAAAGAGTAAGTTGCTGGAGGATCACCCTGGCTACTTGGCAATGCCTGTGTATTTACTTGCCGTTAGCAAGATGAGAACAACAGGACCTAACATGTCTAATAGACTCACCAGGATGACGCCACGCTCGACATATGACGACCTAGACATCCCTCATACTGAATTTTCAAAATTTATTCGTCTTAACAACCTCGTCAGCAATTATAAAAACAAAAAGTTTACTCGTACTAGAAACATTGCCTAAACAAATTTATAGTCGTACGTATTATAAATAAATATAATTTTAAACAAAGCATGACCGAAAAATTATTAAAATATTTTTTTTTCTCACATTTTTCGTTTGTATATAAAAGTTGAATAGTTTCAAAGACGGATAAAGTTATAAACACCCTGAGATCAACAACACATAAGCCATTCAAAAAAATGTATTTTTGGAACACAGTGTACACAAACATTTACTATTTGTTTTTAATGTTTAGGTATATTGAGTAATTCTAGCATACTGGTCAATAATTTACTGTTTTTTGTACTAAGCTTAAGACGCACTATATTAGGTCTAATGCCTTATATGGAACTCTGCATGTTGTATAGTTATTCTTTGTCAGGTTTGTCTATAATAAAATTAGATTACATATGAAGTACTTCCCCACACATTATTGGCAGATTATTAACATTTTGTTCCAAAAAATCAACAGGACCCATACAGTAATTCATTGTTTATTATTTACTAAATGAATGAATGAATGAAAAAAACAAATAACTATCAGCGACTGTTAAAGTTGAATATAAAATATAAACTCGTACATGCCATAAATATTAAATACTTACAACCCAAGAGAACAAAAAATATGCTTAGAACTTAATCAGAAAGAGAGAGAGACACTAAGTATTGGTGGAGTATTAATAATATTTAATCTATGTGTAATGACATTCATCCCTATTTCGGGTGGTCATCACAATCGCATCGGGAAATTGCACGGAAAATGAAAAAAAAACAGTTCAAATTTTCAGTATCTTTTAATATCAAAAGATACAGTGTTAGTCGGTTGACTAATAATTTTATTATAAATGATAATTTAAATTTTCATAATTCGCTAGCGTTATCTTTAAAAGCGCCTAAAATAACGTATCCGATTCCAATTTCCAGTTTGCATGAAATTGAAATTCAAGAGTATATGTGTCGATTAACTTCAAACTCGGATAAATCCGTTTGAACGTGTTTTGAGTTATTCAAGAAAGTTTGTTCACAATCTTAAAGAGATGAATTGAGAGGAAGTGTTTATTTAATTATGACAACATTATATCAAAAAATAGAACTGTACACCAAAATCTTCATTAAACGATTCAAATATTGCAAAAAATCAATAAAACTTGCAATAATAATAATATAATTCTAATAAAACTCAGTTGGATTTATCTAATAGAGAAAAATACAACTAAAGCTAGGGATGTGGTATTGGTCAAATAATGAATACTATCGACATTAAAATTGGTGCGATGTGTGTGGGTAAGTGATGAATGAAACAAAATTAAACAAACTAAATAAACACATTTTACTTATATTTTAGGTAGGTACAAAAAGGTTAATTTTTTATACACTTTAAACAAAATTTAAAATTTCTTCTGAATTATCTTCTTCAATAACTTTATTGTGCATTGGTCGCCGTATCACATTCTTACTGTTAAGCACTTTTTTATCAGAAGCAGTCTCTATGCAATCAAATTCTGAAAATAGTGGCCGTGTTTATTTATTGTTTTACCAACATCTTGGTATGAAATTTCACCATGTAAATTGCCCTCTATCTAAAGTTATGCATGTGTAATAATGTGCACGCAATTCAAAAAAATAAGGAAAATTGCAAAACACATGAAGAAGACTATCTCCACAAGCCTCTTACAATTCAAAACATACATAATAATACGTTCTATACCTAAAAAATCACGTTTCGTGTAGTAATACGTTAAAATATTAAATTATCCTGACATATTTTTGTATTTAAAGGATTCTGCTACAGAAGAACAATACAATCTTAAACAAAAATAATAAAGTATAATAGTTATCGATTACACTATAGTGGTACAACACTAGTGTCATCCCCAAAATACCAAAATTATAAAACGACGCATGGTATAGGTATTAGAAACTTACCTAATTTTGGTTTCTTCCTCTTTCCGGCGGCAGATTTTTATATTAAGCCGCTTGCGGTCTTTACTTGGCGATACAATTGTAACGGAATTATCCATTGTAACTATGTAACTATTACAATAAAATAATAAAATGTGGGAGAACAATGTGACACTCTCTACATTATCAAGAGAAACTGCAGCTCGCTGATTGGCTCAGATGGATTTGTCCACGTTGGGTAAAAACTGTTACATAGAGCTACCTGATATTGATAAAATCTTATGATTTCAAAGGTTTATTTCTTGAAAACTAAATGGATTTATACACAACTGACATAAATCTTTATTAGCTTTTTCTCAACACTTTCGTTTGATACCAATATCTTTAAAAAAATGAAAACTGGATTTATCTGAGTTTGAAGTTAACCGACACAAATATAGGACCATAAAGAATATGTTAAATTTAACTATGTATTTCTTTGCTCTTCCTTAAGTTCAAACGTTTTTGAGTGCTAAGTACTACCCGTTAGCGGAAATTCGCCTATGTAAGGAGAGCAAAGTTAGTACATTATTCACTGACACGACATCATTATGAACTTCGCACTCAACATTTATGAAGACTAAGACTTACGGACGGTTATAGACATTGAGTACACGGTATACTATTTTAGTTTTTACTTCACGCCCATAACCCCGACGAGGTAGGCAGGCAGGTAGTCACAACCAGGGTACCCATGGGCCACGAACTTTAAATGCACAAAATTTAACTAATCGCTACTTAAATAAACTAATTTTACTCATAATATACGTGAAGTTCAATAATTAAAACTACAGCCATCTTCTTTCACAATGTACCCAAAGCTGAGTTTTTTTAGCCGCTTACATTTTGTCAGTTTAGTTTACAATTAGTCACTAATTCTTCACGCCAGTAAATAATCGATTACTGATTGTAATCGATTTAATCAAAACTTATGATCAGATGGCGATGCATCGGTATTTTAGTATGGAGTTGTCTTATTTGAAAGTTAATCAGTTTTTAAACTTCCTAAAATGCATGTTTTGCAAGGGGTTATTAAAAATGTTTAATTTTAGTGTTATTTCTTATCAACTTAAATGTACAAAATTTATTTAAAATCTTTATTCTAATACATCTCTTACTTATTTGAATCTGTATCATAACAGTTGTCTATGATGTGTCACTCATAGTCACGTCACGTCAAATGTCTATTCTATTTTGACAACAGCTTTCAACTTTCAAGTGTCAATAAAATCTCGAGAGGGCTGGTCGTGTTTACTATTTATAATAATTAGTCTGTTTTTTTCGAAATGTAGGATTATTTAATTTGTGTCTACTATGTGTTTATGTTACCGGTTTGCCTAACATTTTTAATATATTTAAGTATACAATGAGTGTAATGGTTTTAGTGCTAAGGTGTTTTTAGTGTTTATGATTTATAGGTTTGTATTCGAGAAATTTTAGAATAAATTTTAACTTCTTAGAATAATGATATTAATATTTATTTTAATGAATGAGTACTGAACCTGAGTGTACGACTTTATAAAATCTATAGAAACAAACCTACATGTTTACTTTTAGATACAATTCGAATGTTTGTTTATCTGTCCGATAACAATTGTGTTAAATATGAATAATTGCCGGCTGTAGACAACTGCCTAAAATGTAGCTAACTTTAAGGGTTTGATATAAACTTTGTGGATAAAAAGTGGTTATTAAAAACTTTGTCCTCTTTAAACATGCATTTTAATTCATTCAATTCAACAATTATGTAGTCACTGAAGTATCCATGTGTGTATGTTTGTGTCAAAAAGTCTGGTGTGCAGCATCATGATTGTAATTATGTTGAATATATCCATGGGGTGGTGATTGCTCTTCATTTTGTGGCTCACTTGCTATTATTTTTATATTTTTATTGATTTGCTAGCTGACATGGCAAGGGTGGTTGTTCCATGTGTGTATATCACCTATTGATTTGAAATATCCCTTACGACCTATTTTTAAACCAAGACTAAAAAGGGGTGTTATGAGTTTAATGTATCTGTTCAAGTGTGTGTTTGTTTGTGTCTGTGTCATCATAACTCCTAGACAGATGGAACAATTATGATGCGGATTTTATAAATGAAAGCTGACCTGATTGAGATGACATTACAGAAAGAATTTGAAGGGAGTAATAGAAAATTTTAATTTTATGGTTATCTTATATCTGCGTTACATAGTCTGCATAAAAATGGTTCAAGTCATTTCTGAAAAGTGCAGCCACAGAGACCTTGACACAAGATTTTAATGAAATATGTAACCAGTTGATATGTTTAGATTTTGTTTATTTTCTAGTAAATGATATTTTAAACTTGTTAACTGAATTCAACAGTTTTATTACTCCCTTATCAAACATATAAGATGTGAAATTGTGTTTCGAAAGGTCTGCCCGTTAGAATTATTCTAAGGTTAACAAAATAAGTTAAAATGTTTTTTTATTTTACAGGAAAAATGCACCAATATTATATATCTGTACTCCTCGTGAGGTTGATCCTTCCGTCTGCACTACTTTTAAGTAAGTACATACTTTAAACATTTCCTGACTCTTAATTTATTTTTTGAAAATCAAAACTAGGAAAACCTGAGTCATAATATATTGCCCATGCCCTATCAGCATCATCTAAAAAAATTAATGAGTCATATTACTATGAATGAGTGTGCATGTGTTTTTAAATACATTTTTTTACAAATAATATGTTGGAAGTATTTTTAAACATCTTTGACTATTAAAAAAGAAAAGATTCTATTTTTATTTGTTTAAATTTTTGTTTTTTATGTATATGAAACAGTCAGATGTGTGCCATTCCAGATTACATTACTTTTTTTTAATTGCTCACATAATAATTACAGAATAGACCTGGTTTCAATACAATCAATGTCTATGTAACATGTCTTAAATTGGCTAAATAAGTTTTGAAAAACGAATGAAATTATATTTATAAAAGAAGAAGAAGTAAATCTCATTGTCATACTACATCCAGATTGGTGTGACCACCTTGCATATTCTTACTGCTGTGTAATTATGCTTTCATATTGCAGGTTATACATTTTTTCATGCATTTCTATAAGTAAATTGCTTCACAAAAAGTATCAACTTAATTAAATACACTTTGAGAAATGCTATGAGAAATTTGGATTTCGCACCCCACAATATAATAATAATTATCATTGTTATATGCTCTTAACTTGGTAGTTGATATACACATATAGTTAAAAAAAATATATTTAAATGTGGTTTAACAAAATACCATCCAGTAAAAATCAGGCTCATTTGAAATTCGCATGAAACATAAATTTAATTTTCTAATAATAGTTAAAATATTTAACTGTAGTTAAAAATGCAAAAAAACTGATTTTGATTTTAATAAGTAAGTTATGGTATATTTACACTGGAACATACTTATTCCAGGAGTTTCAGGATTTACAAATAATTTTTTTTTTTAAATTCAGTTCAAAAATGACTGAGTAATATATTATCATACTAACAAAAATATATAAGTATAATATATAAAATAATGAGTGCATAACCTCCTTTTTTTCTAAGTCAGTTAAAAAGTACGTAGGTATGTAAAGTCAGTTATTACTATAGCCTATTAGGTATATAGAGGATCTCAGAGCACTCATTATTGACAGCTATTCTCCTTCTGCAAATGTGCATGGGCACTGATCAAAACTCAAATGGACTGCTCCCTCACATATCAGCTGTTGATTAAAAAAAATATTAAAAAATTCCTTGATTAACAAACAAATCGTCAGTCGAATCACGAAAAGGCGTAACCAACAAAATGTCCTTTTTGAGTTTGACTTGACGTGATGTCTTTACACAAAAAAATCTTATATCTTCTAATATAATAAAGCTAGTGGAAATATTTTAGGAACTAAACATTAAGGGTTAAATTTATTTAAAATAATCTTGTATGGCCATAAAACTCATCGGTGATTTCTTTATTTCGCTGTCCTGTAAAGTTGTAAGAAAACAGTTGCGCCTATTCGTGATTCGACCGACGAAATGCTTCACGTAAATCAGCCGCGAAGAGAGGGAAACGAAAATTTGTTTGACGATTTCGTTGGTTTGTAGTTTGAAGAAGAAAAATTAATTACTTTTTCTTCCACAATTGAAACGGAGACTATCAAACAACCCATTTGTTATTGTCATAGCGTGCAAAAGATGTTGCGTTGTTTTTAAAATTGGAGTGGAATCGTAAATTTAGTAACAGTGACGTAATAATCAAAAAGAAGCCGGTTTCGTAAAACGACTCGCCAACACGCCTTCCATTCGACGCAGTTCGTGTATTAATCTTCGAGTTGACTATTGTGGAAATAAAATAACTCATATAGGTATGCTATATATCAGGGGTGGGCAAATTACGGCCCTCGGCCCGGAGCCGAGGTTTTTTTTTTAGAAAAAATAAGAACCTCTTAAAAAATGGTCGAAATATTAAAAGACTACTGAAATTTGAACAATTAAGATAATGAATCGACACTTCAAACATACATATTGCGTATTTCATATAAGTCTTACTTCATAAATAGATTTTATTTTAATAAAGGATTGTAAAATAAAATAAAAAATGCCTTATGTTTTATTTATACAACGTTTTATAATCGTAATATTTACTGCTCTTTTTAGGTGTTTTAATAAACAGGCCCTCCTTAAGATTTTTTTTTAACTTACCGGCCCGCGGTCAAAAGAATTTGCCCACCCCTGCTTTATATTCACGAATATGGGTTAAGCTATTAATAATAATTATATACATTTTACATTAAACCGCATTAAAATCCATTGCGTAGTTTTAAAGGTTTAAGCATACAAAGGAACATAGGGACAGAGGAAGCGACTTTGTTTTATACTATGTACTAACTTAGTGATGTTTACATCTTGTCTGTCGATCGCTGTCTGTAGACATATTAGTACCTAAAACGTATGCGACGATTTAAATTTGAAATCAATTTTGTGTATAAAATATTTTTGTAAAACATAAAATAAGTAGGTGATGTATATTTATCAAAATTTTTCGAAAAACCTTTTAAATACCTAACTAAGCTAACTATAAAAATGGAAAGTGAAAAATTCACTATTCAGTGACCAAGCAAACGAAAAAAAGAGGAAGGTCCTTCACCTCCTTTTCTTTGCTTATTTCGTACCCGGCCTTTTTAAGGTATTATTCCGAATCGATCAACTAAGTGCAACTGCTAATAACACGTGCAGCGCCTGGATGAAACTGAACTAAAGCTGTAGGTGCTGCTACCGTTTGAACGCTAATTCATAGAAGTTTATACAAACCATAAGTCCAGCTTCATGCAATTGCTGCACGTGCTGGTGGTAGTTGCAGTTGGCAGCTCGGACCGGAATAGTACCTTTAACATATCGCGATATATAACTATTTAAGGGAGCCTATTATAGGTCGCATCTTCTTTCGTCTTGTCTATGTGGCTTGGTTCATAGCCTTTTGCGTAAGTCAGTTTTAAGATTACTGTATAGGTATCCATAGGAACACGATTATGACAAGCGTTGACGTTGTGGTGGTAGGAATAGGAAGGCGGTAGCACCAATCTGGACAACTGATAACCGATACCGATATTTGATACCGTAAGCAGATAAAGGGGCGTCAGATCCTGTACGCTATATATTATTTACCTTTTAGTATGGTTTTGAACAGCATGTAGGGGGTATAAATTACGCTCAGGGCGCTACTATTACTAAAACCGCTACTAAGAGTAGTATTATATATTCTATCAAAGTAGCTTGTATTCACAATAGATTTTTTCCCCTATGAAGTCTGACGCAGACTTAACAAACGGATGATCGTAAATTTGAATCCTGAGATCATCGCCCATTTTATTAAAATAGCAACGACCTATGCTCGTTTATAATTTTTTTATAATGTGAATACAATCGTCTGTGAGACAAACAGACAATCAGCTATTATAAATGGACCAGTGATTTCAAAATTTTAAGACTAACGCATATCAGTGTGGTTACTCATGGAACTTGATTTCATGCAAATTGGAAATTGTAATCGGATATGACATTTTAGGTACCTACTCTTGAACACAATACGCGCGGATTGTTGATTTTTTTGGAACGTAATATTAATATTACGCTAGTACTGTGTTCAGGAGTATCTAAAATGATATTTCCGATTCCAACTGGCATGAAATCGAGATTCAAAAGTGATTGCTGATATTCTGGTATTCTATTCTCCCAGTTCTGATACGCATAAGACAAAGAATTCTGCGCCAATTTCCTTGCACAGAAGACATAGTGAACTGGCCACCAATTTATCTAGCGTAACAAAATAACTAATGTTATGTCTTACCGGATTCGATATTCCAGGAACTACGGCTAATTCATTAGTAATGCACATTAAAAAAAAGAAGCTGTCTTGTGAACAACTGTTTTAGGTTTTTGTGTCATAGGTATACAAACAACGCCGAATATATACCTATATATGGTTTTAACTAATGTTAATATTAGCTATGCACTTCGACGTCATATCATATACGTATACATAACTAGCTGTTCCGGCGAATTTTATTCCGCTCGTTCGTTTGTTGTCATTAGTTTTATAGATCAGATGAATAAGGGTATTATTGAAGCAACTTCAAAGACGTACCTGTTCACGTCTACACTAAATACTTTTAGGTACACTTTTAAATTCAATAAAAGCCATTTAAAAAAAATCTTCACACCCTTATTCCAAAGAGACAGGAAGAGGTATTACCAGGTCACCCACGACTAGCTAAAGCTACTAAGTCCCAGAATGCCCTTTTATAAACGTATACAAAATAGATGCAGTATGTCACCGGATACCCTAAAAAGTAAAAACCCTCAGCCCTTTTACTTTCTTAATTGAAAACTCCCTCCGTAAAGTTGTTTGCGAAAGATAAAGACAGAAATCACGTCTATAAACTAGAATCAACGTCGCATTGCGGGAAAGTGGTAATGTATCCTGTGGGCGCGCCGCTTTTCTGGGCGCGTCCTAACTCCCAGTGACCTGATGACCGGATTCGTCTTTTACTTTGTACCCTATGTTACTAATGTGTCTAAATTTGCATATACTTCATAACACGCTCGGATTTAATTGTTTACAACATAATTGTAGTGTTCGGTCACGTAAGACATTTGTTCTGGTGTAAAATGTCATATAAATAATGATTAAAGCGCTGAACTCGCTGTAAAATGTAATAACTGTTGTTTGAAATCTATTGGTTTCTTGGATTTTGACTGGTTTTTTTTGGAAAGAAGTACTCTGTTAGATGCTACGAAATAATCTTCACTACACAGTATAAAACAAAGTCGCGTTCTCTGTCCCTATGTCCCTTTGTATGCTTAAATATTTAAAACTACTCATCGGATTTTGATGCTGTTTTTTTAATAGATAAATGGTTTAAAGAGGAAGGTTAATGTGTATATTTTATACCTATGCAAAGCCGAGGCGGGCCCCTAGTCTTATATATAAAAATCAATTGATGTTCGTTAGTTTCGCTAAAACTTGAGAATAGTTAGACCGATTTTGCTAATTTGGCTTTCAAATTATTTGTGCAAGTCCAGGAAAAGCAGGAGGAAGGAAAAAAAGCGAGGACACTAGAAAAAGCATTTTAATTTTTGTCAATACAAACAGAACGGGTGGAATGAAACATTTAGATTAATACTGTATATAGCACATTAATACTGTATAAATCCTATTCCAATTTCATAGCCACGTCTCGAGTTGATAATTCATTTTCGAAAAATAGCCATTGGTTCCAAGATGATCCCGTTCAAAATCAACATTTTATTAAAGTAGTGGTTTTTGAGTTATTGTTCGAGTCGGATAATAAACGGTTAACAAACATACAACAAAACACAGCCGAGTCAGTTTTAAAGTCAAATAGCATTTCTTAGGATTTATTATATCATTTATGCACTCCCAGGTTTTGGCTCGTATAAATGTATTTATATTTTTACCCCAATTGGAAAAAAGAGAAGGTTACGTATTCGAATCCTATATTTTTATTTCTGTTATTCGATTTCTCCGTTATTTCTAAAACGATTTTAGAATTTATCTGTGTTTATAAAAGGGCGCATTACCGAGGTGGTCCAATTTTCACCCAAGTTTGGATCTAATAATAGAATCTTAGGGCAATCGAGGAAAATACTAATTTTTATTGTACGTAGATGACTTGCTAATTAAAATCGAAGTCGTTTCTTGTAGTTTAATAATAAAATTATGCTTAATTTTTTTTTCATTCAAATTTATTTCTTCAATGATGACGTGATCAAATATTATTCACTTCTTGTATAAAAAGAGTAATACAGTGAAGTTTTAAGTAGAAATAAATTATTTGCTTGAAAGGATTAAGAGTGAAAAGTTGCAAGACCCGAGTGTAGGAAGCATGTATGAGAGTCAAGTCCAAGACAGGCTGAATAGTGTGTGCCTACCGGACTTAGACG